>JAQQSW010018401.1:0-11252 GCA_028646575.1 Pseudocheirus occidentalis | reverse complement strand
TGATGGGGGAGGACATAGGAGAGAGCAGATTGGGGGAAGGGCTATACAGTGGGATGGCTCTTTTGAGGTGTTGGGTAGGTGAAAGATGGGGAGAAAATTTGTAACTCAAAATCTCGTGGAAATGAATGATGTAAACAAGAAAATAAATAAACAAATTAAATTTTAAAAAAAGTTATTTTCTTGATTTTTCCAATTAGTTTCCTTAAATCTGGACTCACTTAGCTACCATCTTAGTCCAGGCCCTTATCACTTCTTGCCTAGATCATCACAATGGCCCCCAGTGGTCTCTCTACCTCACGCTTCTTCCTACTTCAGTCCATTCATTATCCATGTGGTTGTAAGAGTTTAACCATGTCACTCCCCTTCTCAATAAATTCAGCAGCTTCCTGTTCCCATTATTAATGTTTCTGTTATAATCAAATACATATTTCTCTTTTTTAAAGCTCTTCACAAGCTTCCTCAACCCATTTTTCTGTTAAACATTACCCTATCTTCTACATTCTGTGATCCAAACTGATTTTTTTTCACTTTGTTTCTTTAACCAGACACCTCATATCCTATTTCTGTGCTTTTGCAGGCAGGAAGGCAGCACAGTGGAAGGAGTGCTGAACCACAGAGTCAGGAAGACCTGAGTTCAAATCTAGCCTCAGATACTTACTAGCTGGTTGACCTAGGGCAAGTCTGTTTGCCTCAGTTTCCTCAACTGTAAATAAGAGTACCTACCTTTCCAGGGTGGTTATAAGAATCAAATGAAATAATATTTGTAAAGTGCTTAGAATAGTGCTGAGCACATAGTAGATACTTAATGCTTGTTTCCTTCCTGCCTTCCTTTGCCCTGGCTCTCACATGCCTGGTATGCACTTTCTTCCTCTCAGCCTTGTAGAATCTTTTTTTTTTGACTATACAATTCTTGATTTAATCTTTATTTTTTATTTTTATTTTTTATTGACTTGTTTGTTTAATTTTAGTTTACGAGATTCAGTTCTAGAATCACTTGAGTTTCAGATTTTCTCCCCTTCCTCCCTCCCCCTGCCCCCATGGTCAACCTTTCTCATTTCAATGCACTGCTCAAACACCACTTTCTACATGAAGCTTTTCTTCTTTCTCCATCTGCTAGGGCCTCATCGCATCCAAAATTAATTTGCATGTATTTTATATTTATTTTTATTTTCTTTATATTCAGCATATTCCCTTATAAATTACTGTTGTCTTCCCAGTTAGATTATCAGCTCCTTGGGGTTGGGGTTTGTTCTACTTTTGTTTTTGTTTTTTATCTCTAGCTCCTACCAAAATCCCTGGTACATAGTAGGTTCTTAATAAATACCAATTGTTGATTGATGTTTTGCCTTGAGTGACCACAGTTTCCTGTTGGAACCTTCCTTAGCAAACTGAAATGGAAAAAAAAAAAGGTTACATCTGGTTGATTGAGAGGTTTCCTTTGAGGACAAAATTCCGTTGAATTTAATGGAATCAATCAATTGAATTTCAACCAGGTGGAAAATTTCAATGGAAAGGTGTTGGGTACTCTGCACAATATCCACATTTGGGCATAAAAGCTAGAGACGTTTCACTGAATCTGCTCTTAACTGAGTGCATTTCATGCTAAAGCTATTAAATACAACTAGTTTTAAATCTCCCTGAAATGAGGGGTAGCACAAGAAGCAATTTATTTGCTATAAAATTTATGTTGTCTGTCTGTTATAGAAGAAACCAGCCAATCATAGTAACATTTTGATCCCTCTTAACCCAGATTTTTAACTAATGAATTCAATTATGAAGAAAACTGCTGTCACTGAAGCTTTCTTCTTAATCTTGCCAGGAATTTGAAATACTCCTGCATCTGTGACATACACACCCCTTCCCCACCAGAATCTGTTGCTATGGAAATTTTGATGTCAAGTTTTCAACACAGAAAGGCAAAAGCAAGAATTGAGTCATGTTCAAGGAAAGTTCTTCCTTGATATTTTCTTTTAAATGTTAAAAAGGTGGCTTGTCTTTACAGGTGTCTTCATTGTGCATTATAGACGTGCTTCAGAAATATTCTGTATGAAACTAATTTTCACAAATTAAATGATATTTAAATTCAGTTGAGAAAATAGCTATTTAGAGGAAGCCAACAGGGAATCCTTTTGTGAAGTAAATAGTAGTTTTTAAAATATAATAATCATAACCTATTTATCTAAACTAGGGTGTCTGATTATAGGATGTAAGTGCAGAACCAAAGGATGGCAAAATCATTGATGCCAGAGAACTCTTTATGTGTTGTTTGCTCTTGCTTGTTATGCCTTCATAGCTTAGCCATCTGCTGCATGAATCAGTATTTAGGACTGTTGTTGAGAATCATCAACTTATGATTAAGGCTCAGGAGGGTGAAGGGATTCAGATATTCAGAGCCTTTGATAAGACTAGGAATGCTCAGCCTGGAGAAGATGATTGGGGCAAGGGGGAAAGGGAGAAGAAGGGAGGATGGTAGGGTAGAATGAAAGCTGTTTTCAGGTATGAATGGCTTAGATGAATTATACTTGATTCCTGAGTATAGATGTGAAAACAGTGAGTAGCAGTTGATGGTGGGGGGGAGATTTAGGCTCGATATACAATGAATTTTGTAAAGATTAGAGCTATCCTGAAGTAGTATTAGCTAGTAGTCTCCCTACTATGAGTTTGTAAAAAAGAAATATTTTTTTGTGAGGAATGAATAGTATGATGTGTTTGTTATGGCCTGATGAATATGGATTTTAGGAGCACCAGATTTAGAATCAAAGGATCTGAGACGATAAAATAGAAAAGTGGTGACTGTGAAAGGGGTCCTGGGTGTAAATTCCATCTTGGGTGCTCACTAACCATGTGACCTTAAGTTATTTAAATTCCTTGGGCTTCAGTTTCCTCGTCTCTAACATGATGAGATTACAAGACTGTCTGAGGATCTATCCATCTCTATATCTACAAAGAGAACAAAGACTCTCTGTCAACGGTAGTCTTCAGATAGAGGTGGGATGATCAATGTTTTGATGACGATGGAGTTGTGGGTCAAGGATGATCAGGATTATGCGGACTTCAACATCCTTCTGGCCTGGAAATTCTGTGAATTTTTGCTTTTGCTCATTGTCAAATAGTGTTAAGACGTATGTCATGAGGGGCAACTAGGTGGCATAGGGCCGAGAGTCAGGAAGACTTGTGTTCAAATTCAGCCTCAGACTCTTACTAGCTGTGTGACTCTGGGCAAGTCACTTCACCCTGGCTCAGTTTCCTCTTTTGTAAAATGAGTTGGAGAAGGAAACGGCAAACCACTCCAGTATCTATGCCAAGAAAACTCCAAATGGGGGTCACAAAGAGTCAGACATGACTGAAAGGACTGAACAACAACAAAGTGCACCACGAATAAGCCTTTCAAAGAGTGCTAAATAGTTTGAGTTTTAGTTACTTACCTCTTGGTTTTGGAGTCAGATGAGATGGGTTTAAATCCCAAGTCTATTATTTCCAATTTTTTTGACCTTCAGCAAATAACAATAATTACTATTACACTGCCACTACCACTAAAAACATTTTTATCACTCTTTACAAATGTTATTTCATTTTGTCCTCACCACAACCCTGTGAGGTTGCTGTTTTTATCGTCCCCATTATACAGCTGACATAACTGAATTAGTCACTAAATGACTTGCCCAGGGTCACACAGCTAGTAGAACTCAGATCTTCCTGACTCCAAGTCCAAACTATATTCAGATTACTTCCTCTTTCTAGACCTCAATTTCTCGTCTTCAAAATGAGGGAGTGAGAAAAGAAGATTACTAGTCTCTTCCTGTTCTGAATCTGTGATCTTAAAATCTTTTTGGTAAATTCTGATTTTCACACTACAATTGGGTATGGATTTCTAAATGATTCTGACTTTTCAATATGTCCCAAAATTATGATAACTAGACTTTGGAGAGGATACGGGCAAGAATTTCACCAGATGGACAGGCAATGCTCTGCACTGTTGAAGAAAAATTTCATATTAAAGGCTTTGAGTATCGAACTGATGCTAGTCTGTATTTGACCTCCAATGACCAGCCTAGCTAAACACAGAGTGGCACAGAACCACATTCAGGCAATAAGTTTTGGGTAGTAGCTAAATATTACCACTATCATGGATTTCAAGTCACTTTACATGGGTCTGAATTCTAGTTCTGTTACTAGGGAGACCTTGGGCAAATCACTTTCCCATTCACCTCTGTACTATGAGAAATCTCTCACTCCCTTCATTTATAAAATGAAATTGAAGGGATTGGACTGGATGATTTCTTTTTCTTTCTAATTTATTTACTATTAGTTTACAACAATCAGTTCCATAAGCTTTTTAGTTCCAAATTTTCTCTCCCCCCTCTCTCTCCATGGCAGCATGCAATCCGATACAGATTCTACATGTATTCTCACATTAAACATTAGTCACGGTGCAAAGGATTATAACCAATGGAATGAATAACAAGGAAGAAGAAACAAAAAAGAGAGAGAGAGCAAGTAGTTTCCTTCAATTTGCATTCAGACTCCATAATTCTTTCTCTGGGTATTGATAGCCTTTTCCATAATGAATCCTTTAGAGTTGTCTAATAACCTTGCATTGCTGATGGGAGCCCACCCTATCAAAGTCAGTCATCATAGATGTGACATAGGACTGGATGACTTCTAATGCCCCTTGTACTTGTAGATCCTCTGATGAGCTTCATCTCCATAAGTAAGATGGAGAGCAGATCAGACCTCCCAACCAATGAGGAGGTTTCACCGGCAATTCAGGCCATAAGTTTCTCAGTAGAACAACAGGACCTGGTCTTTTATAAAAAGCCTGAACACTAAGAACTGTATATAAACCGCTATTTTTCAGCCACCAAACATAGGAAGATAATCACTTTCTCTAAATACTAGCCTGGGGTGAGCAGAGCAATCTCCTGGAGAATCAAGAATTTGGACTTGTATCACTTAATGCTGCCAGTTCTCTCACCCTTGATCCCCTTTTCTTCCTTTCCATTTTTCCTTCCCCTCTCTCCCTCCCCAGTGACTGATATCCCTATCTTAGCCAGGCTGGAAGTACAGGGACCACTTATGGGAAAGGTTCCACTATGAGCACAGAAACTTTGACTGTTTCATTTTTGACCTGGCTGATTAGGTCCTCCCTTTAGGCACCTTCTGGCCCCTACCTCGTGCAGACACATGCTGAGCTTTAGCCCCACTGCAGTCCAGATGGACCAGATGGCCCATGAACTTCTGAACTCAAGCTGTCCATCAGCCTTCCTAGTAGTGAGGATCATAGACATGTGTCATCAGGCCCAGTCTGTTATCCTCTGTTATAACTGAAATAAATGTAGAAGATCTGCTGTAAAACATACTCATATACTATGTTGTTTATGCTATTATCTGGTCATTTCAGTGATGTCCACCTCTCTACTGAAGTGTTTTTGGCAGAGATACTAGAGTGGTTTGCCGGTTCCTTTTACAGATGAGGAAACTGAGGCAGAGTTAAGTGACTTGTCCAGGGTCACACAGCTAATAAATGTCTGAGGCTAAATTTGAACTCAGGTCCTCCTGACTCCAGGCCCAGCACTCTATACACAGGATCACCTAGATACCAGACATTATATGTCAGATGGAAAAAGCTTATTATGAATTAGTTCATGTAGAAAGATATTTTCTTTAAAGCACACACACACACACACACACACACACAAATCTAAAAACCATTTTGGAAATAAACACCTCTCTCTTCTCAGTGGATATTATACGTTCTTATTTCTTGTGCATGAGCCCACTTCCACATCATTTCCTCACACCTAAAACACCACCTTCCACAGAAGTTTCAGACTTAACAAGCTGTGCGTTGGCATCTTCTTTAAGCAGAGATCGGAGATTTCTGGAAAGAGAGCTCAAACAGAGAAAGCTGTCTGGCACAAAGGTTATAGACCTTGTTTTATCAGTCAAAACAATACCCCTGAATAACGGCGCCCATAAGGAGAACTGCAAAAGTGAAGAGACGCTCCAATTGTGCACTAAGTGTATCTGGAAGACATTTCTGGCACTGGAATCAGGGAAAACTGCAAAGGCAGCTTTCTCCAAAGGATGCTACCTTGAAGCAGAGAGAAAGCCAGCCAGTACCTTCTACAAGGCCTCCTAGACCTGTGATGCAGTGTTCCTTTGATCATTTGGTAACTGAATTACATGCTGATGGCTGCATCAGAGGTCATTTGGATCACAACTCTAAAGCTGGAAGGGACCTTGTGGGTGGATCATCTAGTAACTCGATGAGGAAACTGAGGCCTAGGGAGGTTAAAGGACTCTCCAAGGTCAGAGGCTGGATTTAAACCCAGGTCCTCTGATTCAAGAACCAGTATTCTTTCCAGTATATTATATCTTAGCTATGTCTTCTGCTCTCTGATAAATTCTACTTGCCACCTTCCCTGCAGAGTCCCATGAAATGATTTCTGGTGTCCCTTGGTCAGTGCCCAGTGCCCTACACTCATAAAATGTCCAATTAATTGAAGACATTGAATTGTTCCAAAAAGCTGCATGTTCTTGTTGGAAGAAAATCAATTTTTAAAGCACATTAAAATATATTGAAATACATTTATAAAGTCTTGGGTATAGTCAATAAACAAAAGGTTCTAATTTAGGCAGAAAATCCTACTTTCCCAGGAAACTGGAACTTGGTAGAAATGATTGACATGCAATATTAGCCAACCTTTACTTCTGTACATACAATCTCAGTTGCATACATGAAATGTTCAAACCCCAGTAGATAATTTTTACATAATTAATTAAATTTTCCATATTTAGAAATGCAAATAAATTTTAAATTATTCTTTAACCATTTATACTCAACATGACTTTCAACTAGTTGACAGCATGTCACACTGTTAACAAGCATTCAGATCCTACTTGCAGCCAATTGCATTATGGAAATAAGACGCTGTAGAAAGATCACTGGATTTGGAGACAGAAGACCTGGGTTTGAAATTTAACTGCATGACTGTGGGGAACCAAGGAGGTCTGATCCAGGACTCAGATAAAAATCTTGACAGTGTTCCCTAATCAGGACCCCTCAAGATGTGGCTCGGCAACTTCTTGCATAGGCTGGCTCCCTGGTACCCCCCTGGGGCTACACTTAAAAGGATTTTTATTTGGGATCCTGACATCAAAGCTTTGCCCCCAGACTTTAGGCACCTAAAGAACATGTTCCTTATCAAATTATCCATTCTGTGTTAGTCCCATGAGATAACAGCCTAAAGACAATGATTAGCAAAACTTGAGTCTTTTTATCTTTCTGTATCACTTTGTTCTATAAAAGCCTTTCTCAAAGAATTATTAAATGGAGTTCTTTCCTATGAACTACCCACCTGGTTAATTCTTTGTCATGTCTTTGCTCACACTTGGGGCTGGTACCCAAGTGGCCCATGACACATGACTTACTATATAGGTGACCTGACAGGAGTCCTTTCTCTTCTCTAAGTCTCAGTTTTCAAGTCTGTAAAATGAAGAGGCTGAATCATATCACCTTAAAGGTCCCCTATTACCATAATGCATTTTCAGGACTGCCAAATTGGAAAGATCTGTTGTTCTTCCAGAAACAACAGATGTATGTATGTATGTCACACCCAGGCTCAGGGTTCCAACTACCCATCCAAAGAGGGTGAGAAGCCCTCATATGGTGGGGTTTTAGTATATGGGCATCACAAGCTGTAAAGCAACAAAGAATCAAGGTGAGTGTTGTTCACTTGGGGCCTGGTTGTCACTGGTCAAAGGAAAACTGCACTGTGAGGGCCCATGAGGAGAACCAAAGAAAGCCTAGAAAATAGCTCTAGAAATTCCACTCCTCCACACATGTGATGGCAATGACCTCTCTCCCCCAACTCTACAGATAAGTGGCAGCAAACTGAACTGACCTGATCTTAGATCTACTTTGTGTTTGTGATCTACTTTGCTCATCTCCATCATAAATACAGAAGACAGGGACAGTTCCATTTTTACGCTTTTCTAAGACATTTTCTAAGAGTCCTTTTTTGGTGGAGGGGTAGTTTTAAAAGTTGCTTTGCAATTTAAAACGAAATACAAAATAATTAAAATCTATTCTCTGAAATGATTTTTAAGAACTTACTGCTTTTCATTATTAAAGAATATAAAGCATACATTTTGTAAAAGGGAAGACACTATTTTGTTGTGTTCTTTTTAACAGCAAAACCACAATAACCATAATTTCAAGCTAATTCAGAACAAAACACTATTGAATTCCTTCTGTCCTTAAATAAAGGTTACAGTATAAAGAACACTCATATAAGAAGAGATGTAATCCACTTGAAAATGTTTTCCGACTTTAAGACATAGCCCTTAGAGGGATCAAAAAGCATCTCCAGCTTCATTACAGTGGACAAAGCCACTTCAAATGGAACCTGGAAAAGACAGAAATGTGTTCCTTAAATAAATGACTTTAGAAGTGTTGACAGAATTAGATTCCCCCAAATGCCAAAATATCGATTTCAAATAACAATCACCCACAGCTATCCAAATCCAGTATGGATTTTTAGAATTTGCCAGACCTACTGAAAATGTGTTTATGGCCAGTCAAGATGTTGTATGGTTTCTATTTTAGACTGTAAAAGACTATCAGTGACTACTCTATGGAAGAGGTCTGTCATGTGAAACACAATCAGTTTCCATTTGGGGCCAGTGGCCCTACTCTCCCATGCCACACTATTTCCCTGGGTGGCAACAACCTTCACTCATGACTGGGGAAGGGTTGAGTCATCAACAGGGCCATGATGTATGTATTCAGAAGGTGAACTGGACTCTCTTGGTCTCAGGCAACTGAAGCCAGAGTCATATGTCAATAATCATAGACTTAACCCAGGAAGCAGCCCTAAAGGTGATCTTGTCAGTCAATAAACTTTTGTAAAGTGCCTACTATGTGCCGGCCCTCAAGTAAAATATCATTTAATATGGAAGATAAAATGCGAATACCTTTGTACAAATGAAAGAGAGGGAGACAATGTTAGAGCATCACCTGGAAATAAGCCACAAAAAGAAAGCCTGAAAATTTAGGGGAATTGGAAAAAGCTTCCTGTAGAAGATGGGATTTTAGCTGGGACTTGAAGGAAGCCAGGAAGCAGAGATGGGAAGGGAGAACATTCCAAGCATCAAGGACACACAAGCAAAATTTCCAATCAGGAATGGAGATTCTTGTGTAAGTAACACCAGTGTTAGTGGATCAAATAGACAGGGATGGGTCTAAGAACACTGGAAAGGGGTAGAGAGAGGATGTTAGAAAAGGCTTAGAATGCCAAACAAAAGATTTTATGGCTGATCCTGGAGTTTATTAGATGACATAGCCAGACCTGTGCATTAGGAAGATCACTCTGACCCCTGTATGGAAGGAAGATGGACTAGAGTGGGGAGAGAATTATGTAAGAGAAACTTTGCAGATAAGAAAATTAAGATGTGAGAAGCAAAAGGTCTTGGCCAAAGTAACAGAGTTAGAAACAGCAGAGCTGGGATCAGGACCCAGGTACCCTGACTTCCAATGCAATGTTCCTCCTACTGTACTATGAGTCAAATGATGATGTTTTTTTAAAAGGGAACTTAAAAGGTTGCATTTGTGAGCATCCTAGGAGAGCTCATCATTTGATGATACTATATATTTGAAAGTTAAACAGGTAATACCACTTCAAACAATTAAAAATTGTTCTGGGGGTGGAGCCAAGATGGTGGCGTAGAAGCAGGAAAACTCCATGAACTGCCTCCCATAACCACCTCAAATACCTATAAAATACAACTCTAAACAAATTTTAGAACTACAGAACCCACAAAGTGACAGAGAGAAACAAATCTCCTCCTGAGGGCAGCCCAGTGGGTGGACAGGAACGGTCCATTGCAGAACACTGGAAGCTAAGCCCAGCCCCACATGAGCCTGTGGTTTTAGCCCTAGGGCAGCCCCAAGCAGCGGTGGCTAGAGCAGACTTTGAGAGAGTGGATCACGAGCAGCCGTTGTGGTTTCCAGAATTATTAACTCATAAATGCCAAAGACAATGTAAAAGGTCAGTGAAGAACTGTGTTGGAACTGGGCTGGGGAATGGAGAGCAGTTTGGCCCCTGCCCCCAGAGTGAGAAGTAGCAGAGGCGATATAGCCATGCAGCCATAGTCACGTGGCTGCTTCAGAGCTCCTGGCCTGAAGAGTGTAGGGGGACCAAGTGAGCATTCAAAGGGTAAGTGCTCCTGCCTTAACCTGCCTGGATCTGGACTGCTAACTTGGGTGGAGGTCCTGGGGTGTGTGACCAGTGAGCCAGAGCATGTGGGGGGCTGCAGAGAGGGCACTCAACTAATAGCTCCAGCAACTGTGAAAACCCCAGTGATTTGGGGCAAAGCTTTCCTCTATGGAAGCAGAGTTCTACTGTGGCAAAGCACTCAAAAATCAAGTAACTGAGTGGCAACATGAGTAAGCAAAGCAAGCACAGCCATTAAATTTTAGATTCCTTTTTAGATTCCAAAGCATAGAATGGGAGGAAGACAACACAGAACTCCTGCACCAAAAGCTTCCAAGAAAAATAAGAATTGGTTACAGGCCATGGAAGAGCTCATGAAGGATTCTGAAAATCAAGCAAGAGAAGTGGAGGAAAAACTGGGAAGAAAAGAATTATGCAAGAAACTCATGAAAAGGGAGTCAATAACATGGCTGAAGAAAATAACATCTTAAAAAATGAACTAACTCAAATGGCAGAAGAGGCCCAAAAAGCCAATGAGGAGAAGAATGCCTTAAAAAGCCAAATTTGCCCAATGGAAAAAGAATTTCAAAAGCTCACTGAAGAGAATAATTCCTTCAGAATTAGAGTGGAGCAAATGGAAAATGAGAAACCACTATACTATTTAAACAGATTCAAACAAATGAAAAAAAAATAGAAGGCAATGTGAAATATCTCATTGGAAAAACCACTTACCTGGAAAATAGGTCCAGGACAGATAGATAATTTAAAAATTATTGGACTACCTGACAGCCATGATCAGAAAAAGAACCTAGAAATCAACCTTCAAGAAATTCTCAAGGAAAATTGCTCTGATATTTTAGAACTAGAGGGCAAAATAGAAATTCAAAGAATTCACCAATCACCACTTGAAAAAGATCCCAAAAAGAAAACTCCTAGGAATATTATAGCCAGGTTCTGGAGTTCCCAGATCAAGGAGAAAATATTACAAGCAGCCAAGAAGAAACAATTTGAATATTGTAGAAACACAATCAGGAT
>JAQQSW010018400.1:0-11252 GCA_028646575.1 Pseudocheirus occidentalis | reverse complement strand
GGCAGTATGGGTATATAAGTTTAAACATCCAGATTGCCCTCACAGAACTTGCTGCTGCTGCTATGGGCCCCAAGATTTTTCCTACCTGGTTAGATGATTCTCTGTCCTCTGGTGAGCTGGCTGGAAATTTCTCAGGCTGGGTAAGTCTGCTGGATGTCTGGCTGGAGCTTTTTCTCTCAGTCTGCTCTTCTCTGCTCTCTGCTCCACGCTGATGTGGCTTCCTTGAGTTCAGCGTTCTTCTTACCCCAACCTAAGTAGGCACTTTCCTGGGCTGGGAATCCGCCTAGCTCAGTCTCTCCATGGGTTCTGCCCCTCTTGAATTCGTGCAGATTCACTTTTTAGCCTTTAGCAGCGCTAGAATGGCTCTGGCTGCGGCAGCGGCTTCTCCCCACTGCCCTGGGTTCAGGCCGTGTTTGCTGGCCTTGGCTCCAGACCTGCTGCGATGGGTTCCTCCTGCCGAACTGCCTTCAGCAGGGACGTGTTTTCTGCAGTTCTGTGGATTTTGGAGCTGTAAAATTTATTGATTTTATGTGTATTTAAGGTGGCCATGCAGGAGCTGCTGATCCTTGCTGCTTCTACGCTGCCATCTTGGCTCCACCCCAGCACAGTGATTCTTAATAGTGCTGTCCGTGTACCCTAGGGTGTCTTTAAGACTCTTGCAGTGGTTTGAAAGATCAAAATTGTTTCCATCTTAATACTAAGATAATTATTTTCCAATTAAAATACTATTCCCTTTCCAACTATATATCTGTAAGACTGTATTTTCTTTTATTTTTTGTATGTTTTAATTATCTATAGTTTACTTTCTTACCCTCCCATTCCTCACCCCAACTGAGAACCCAAGAAAAACAAAACCTATTACAAACATATATAGTCAATCAAAATGAATTTCCACATTAGCATGTTCAAAAATACTTATATCATGCTATAGTCTGAATCCTTTACAACTTTATTGGGAGGTAAGTAGAATATTTCAGCATCAATCATCTCTAGTCCTAGTTGGTCATTATATTGATAAGAGTCTAGCACAATACTACTCCATCACATTTTTAAGCTATAACTTGTTCATGTATTCCCTATTTAAGATCACCCCGTCAGATGCCTATTCTTTGCCATATCAAAAATATCATATATATGCACACAAGACACACACACATACACACACATATACACATGATTGATATATATGCAAATATGTATGTATGTATGTGTGTATATGTATATATATATACACATATACACACACATATACACACACATACACTCACACACATAGATCCATCAAAGAGTGACTCTTCATTATAGCATGGAGTAGCCACTGGCCATGGCAATCAAAGTCTTAGGTCAAGTTCTGGCTCTTATATCTAGTGGCTGGTATGACTATGGGCAAGTAAAATTCTCTGAGAATTTCAGTTTCTTTATTTATAAAATGGAGATAAGAAGCCCAAAGCTTGTTGTGAGAACAGTATATAAATATATGCATCATATATATGTATATATATGATGTATATATATATATAAAATAAATATGTGTCATCATGTATACAATAGCCTATATATGTGATATATGTATACACACATATACGTATATGTGTGTATATAATGTATATATGTATATATGTATGTATATACACACACATAATTTCACTTGACCCTATTTCATGTGTAGGATGTTCCAGCTAATCTGACCACCTGCTTAATGTTATTCTCCATACTCATTACCCCACTTCCTATATATATATGTTTGTAATTTCTTAGGGTTTGTTTGTTTAGGACTAATCCCTCCCTTAATATACTTTTAACTCTCCCTTCCCCCTTTTACCATTGTCCTCCTATTTTCCTTAGTGAAAAGTATTTCTGCACCCAATTATGTGTGTGTGTGTGCACATAAATTCTTCTTCCTTCTTTTGACCAAATCAGATAAAACTGAAATTTAAATGTCAACTGCTTTCCTCCCCTCCTCCTCCTTGTTTGTATAGGTGTCTACTTTTACACACTAATTATGTGAGAAAATTTTCCCTAACCTTCATATTTTTCTCTCGACCTCACTATATTCTTCTTCTCCCTTCTTTACATTCTTTTCTTAATATCATGGAAATAGCAGAATCACTTCCAGGATGTTGTACTATGGGATTAGACTAGCAATAAAGGCTGAAATACATGAGGTTTTGCAAAATGTTTTATCCAGTTAAGCCAGTGATATCTACTTAATTAGCCTTATTCTTGATAAAGCCTAGGGGTTGGCAGTCTCATGCTTTCTGTGGCAGTTAGGTAGTCCACCCAAAACCTACATTTAGGTCTTCAGGGGATATGCCAAGCTTTCAATGGTCAGAAACCTGGCTCACTTTATCTTCTAGTAGCTACCCATTTTCAATGACAGTGGTCTTCTCATTAGTCTAGGAGCCTGAGCTATTCAGATTTATGAAGTTCAACTCTTGGTTCAGCCCCATACCCATTTTCTCCTAAGTTTTAGTGTTGTATCACTGAAAGCCTGGTGGGAATTTTGATCTGAGTATCACACAGGCATGTCAAACTTAGCATATCCTAAATGAAATTCTTCATCTTCTTCCCTCAATATATCCCTCCTCTAAAATGTTATGAATTGCATCTATCCTTTCCATCACACAGCTTCACTCCTCATTTCCAAATAATTGCATAGTCTCATCAATCCTACCACCACAACACCTCTCAACTCTATCCCTTCCCTCTATTCATAATGCATCCAGACTTATTTTGGTCCTACCAAATATATTTTAGTCCTTTATAGTCTTTCTTTCTGGACTATTGTAAAGGCACCCCAATTGGTATCCCTGCTTCTGTTGTCTCTACTTTCCAATCCATTTTTTCACATAGCTACTAAATAGATGTTTTTCCTTTTTTCCCTCCTAAACTCAAGTCTACCCATGTTACTTCACTACTTGATAAAATTCACTGACTCCCCATTGTCTCTAGAATAAGATATAACCTTTTTAGCTTGGTCTTCCCTTTCAAATCTGATTTTAACCTAAAATTCCCCCATTCCATGTGTACTATATTCCAGCCAATCTGACCTACTTAAGGTTCTTTTCAAAACTCATTACCCCATTTCCTATCTCCATTATTTTGCACAGCTTTATCCCCCATACCTAGAATGACCTTCACTGATGCCTGTTAGGAATCTCAGCTTACTTCAAGGAGCAACTAATTTATCACATCCTATGGGAAACTTTTTTCAATCACCCTAGTTGGTAGTGATGTTGCTTTCCAAATGATAGCATCTTGTGGTTACAAATTGGCACTTTTGCTCTTCTCCTGCTTTTTCTGCAATATTTTTCTTCATTTTCCTCTTTTACCTCTGGAATGTATGCTATATAATGGTAAGACCTACTTCTCATTTGTATGTGTGTATGTGTGTGTGTGTGTGTGTGTGTGTGTGTGTGTGTATCTTTAGCACCTAGCACAGCTCTTTTTGTGTATTATAAGCACTTATTACTTATTTGGAGAATTGAATTAATTCTAGTTTTTTAGCCTTTGAGATCTTTTGGATTATGACCCTATTACTCAATGAAGGAGACCCTGCTCCCTACTTTTGTAAGCATGCATACCTTTTACACCTACATTCAAATCACTGATTTAAAATGAAAAAAAGAAAGAAAACAAACATTATAAAATCCCAGGGAAATTCCTAAGAAACTTTTAGAAACATCTTCCAAGATAACATTGATTCATTAAAGGATTCCTTTGGGATCTCATCATTCAACTAGTTCTAAATCCTTTTAAGTTTACTCTTGTTTAGCCTAAATCATTCCATATTTCTTCCTAGGTTATAGTACAATACTATACCAAATGTCTTGATGAAATCCTAGTACACAATGACAATGAATTTCCCCAATTTATCAGGATGATGACTGTCAAAAATGGAGAATAATTTTATCTGGCATGATGCTATCTGCCCTTTAACTTTTTGATATTGACCTTTACTTTTTTCTTCTTTTATTAATTTGTTTTATTTTCAAACTGTGGAATAAAAGAAGAATTTCCATAACAGTACAATAAAAAAGATGATTGTGCATTATAATATCACAAATCTACCATGTACAACATGCTATTCTCTCCAAATATACAACCAAGTTATCATGTAAATTTCCTTTCCCTCTTTTTTCTTCTCTCCCCTCCCATCCTATAGATGGCTACCATTAAGGACAAATAGGTGTGTGTGTGTCTGTGTGTCTGTGTGTCTGTGTCTGTGTAAAATTATTCTGTACATATTTCTATCAGTTCTTTTTCTGGATATAGATAGCATCTTTGTATGTTGTTTATTTTTATTTTATGTATTTATAGTAGTCAAAATGACTTAGTTGCTCAAAGTTGTTCTTAGAGCAGTATTGCTGATACTGTATACAATGTTCTCTTGGTTCTGCTTACTTTAGTCTTCATTATTTCATGTAAATCTTTCCATAACTTTTAGTTTTTATAGATTCTGTTTTTATGATCACAAACCAACACTTTAATAATATGGTCTAGAATATTGCTGGTGATGAAATAAAGCACAGCAACGGGTAGGATGAATAATTTACTTTCTACTTGAAAATTCAGATATTTGCTCTCTTCTTATGTTTGCTTGCAGCACTTCTCCTGCTCACTTTAATTATTCAAGCATCGCCAATAGTGACTCAGTAAGCATATCTATTGATCCTACCCGTACTATGGGATATAATTATTTCATGAAGTCTTAGTAACATGAACTCATTAAGAGAAGTTAAGTGATTACTTACCTTTTTTTTTTTTTGGCATATCCTGGGATTCAGCTCTTTGTAGGAATTTTTATTCTCTCTTCTGTATTCTAAACATTGCTCTTCTTAGTAGAGAAGGGAAAAAACATAGAATGGAGGTGTAATTAAAAAATGGGAATTTATGGTAAAGAAACTACCACTCCCAAAGAAGATCAGAACCTTCTCTTCAACTCATCTTTGAAAATTGCTTAGCAAGAGGTGACATGATTTCCCTGGGGTTACAGAAATAGTGTGTGTCAGACGTAGGACTTGAACCCAGGTTTTCCTGCTTTTTCAGTCATTATGAGCAGAAAATTAAAATGTGAATAAGTCTTCCTTTCTTCACTGATCACTATTACTCCATTGAACCTAAGCAACAGTATTATGTCTAATTTTATCATCCACTCACCTTTAACATATCAAAAATCAAACCAAAACAAAGGTCCCCACAGACTTTATTGCTAACTTTAGCATTTGTTATGAGCCTCATTTCTTTCTGAGTTTTGTCACTTCTGAAATTCTTTTAGTAGCATGGACCTCCTTTATGTTCATCTTTGGTTAACTATCCTTGCTTCCATTTTCTATATATTAGCTGTCACAAATAAGACCCCTGAAAAAAGTTTGCAGGTAATTAATAATCAATTTGTTAGTTAGGATAGCTAATAATCATTAAATTGATGGTCAGTGGTTTCTCTCAGTAACCAAAGACCCTAAAGGAGACTCAGAAATCAGGTGTGTGCCTTCTGACAGGAAATTCCCCCTGACAAGTTAAACTCACTCCTGATTGGAGGACATTTAACGAGAAGGTGGGCTAAAAGTCTTCTGCTTTTTCTGCTGAGAATATAGCTTGATCATGAAACTCTCTGTAGATGGCTTCCTCTGCCTAGATACCTTGATGCTGCTGAGTTTCATGATCAAGGGGAAATTGTGTGGGTTCTAGATTAAAATCCTGCCTCTGATACTTACTAATTATTAAGCAATGAATGATTCTTCCTGGCCTCGAGTACAAAATGAGTAAGTCATGCTAGCTGTCCTGGGCTGTCCTTTCCTGTTCTCTCTAACAATAATAACTAGCATTTATATAGCACTTTAAGCTTAACAAATTTCATTTCTTACATCATTATAACAGCCTGGGGATATAAGTGCAATTATTATTTCTATTTTATGGAAAAGGAAACTGAGTCAGACAGAGGTTAAATCAACTGCCCAGGGTCACATATATGGTAAGTATCTGAGGTAAGATTTGAATTCAGATTTTCCTGAAGCAATTAGGTTGAACAGTGAACAGAATGCTGGACCTGGAGTCAGGAAGACTCATCTTCCTGACTTCAAATCTAGTCTAAGACATTTACGAACTCTGTTATCCTTGGTAAGGCACTTAACCTCTGTTTGCTTCACTTTACTCATCTGTAAAATGGGAATAATAATAGGATCTACCTCTCTGAGTTTGTGAGTCTCAAATGTGACAATATTTGTAAAGTGCTTAGCACATTGCCTGGCATGTAGTTTATGCAGCATGTAGTGCTGCATAAATGCTTTTTATTGTTATTATTATTATTATTATTATTATTATTTTTAACACTATTACTGGTTCCACCCATCAATCTGCATGTGTCATGAATTTAATGCTTTTTACTATCTGAATTACTTCCTTCTGAATATTTTCTGTCTCAAATATTATACCTAGAATTGAAGCCAGTGTTCCAGATGTTTCTGACCTGGTCTGACCAGGACAGTGGACATTAGGGTTACCATCTCCTTAGTCCTAGATACAGTGCTATATTTCCTTAACGCAGCCTAAGATGATATTGACTTTTTTGGTAGTCACTTCAACTATTGATTTCAGTTGTGCTTGCAATCTACTAACAATCCTAGACCTTTTTCAGATGAATTGCCATCTCATCCTGTCTCTTGCATTCTGCATACGAAGTTCACATTTGGAATGTAATTCCATGTGAGGATCAGTTGAAGGAAAACTAGATGTTCCCCCTGAAGAGGAGATGATTTAATAGACACATGATAGATTGCTTCAGGTATATGAAAGGCTAGGTATTAGATTAGAGTTATTCTCCTTGATTTCAGAGGGAGTACTCTACAATTTAGAGTAATGGGTGGAAGTTGGAAGATACAATTTTAGGAGAAGGGACACTTTCTAGTAATTAGAACTATCCAATGGTGGAATGGGCTGCCTTTGAAAGTAATGAATACTTCCCTTCCCCTTTTGTTCCCTGCCCTCTACTCAGAGGTCCTCAAACAAAGAGTAAATGACCAATTGTTGAGTAGCTTGTAAGGGGATTTGAGTATATATAAATGGGACTAGTAGGTATCTGAAGCCCCTTACAATGCTGAGGTTCTGTGATTATTTGATTCTGTGGTCCTAGAGAAAAAAACCTTAGGGATTACTTGATCCAGCTTCCAATATTTAATCTAGGAAGGTATCATTGCCTCCCCTTTAAAGATTGAACCTTAGAAAATTTAAGAAAGTTTTTTTCAAGCTACCACAAATGGGGTATACAAATTCATTTATATTGTCATGATTGTTTCTTGGGAAAAATGAATTTCCTACTAAATCATTTTGAATGTTATGGTAAACAGTTTGACAGGCAGCTGTTATTTGGTTTATAAGTTGACTTTTAAATTTTGACAGATTCTAGCTATGTTGTGTAATTAATTTGGAAGTTTTTCTTGTTACCGAGTAGACCAAGACCACATATAAATTCAATAACTACAGTAGACATAACTAAGTGGTATAGTGAACACAACAGTGGACAGGCTTGCAATAAGCATAGTCTTGAATTCAAATCTTGACTCAGACCCTTACTAGCTGTGTAATCCTGAGTACTTGGTGCAAGTACTTGTACAAGAGTACAAACACTTGGCCTGTTTCAATCTCAATTTCATCTAGAAAATGGAGGCATAAAAATAGCATCTACCTTACATGACTATTGCGGTAAGGAGTAAATGAGATTATGTATGCAAAGTGCTATCTAAATTATAGCTGCAATTATTAACCTTTCAATATAGCATGTAACTGGCAAAACTATTACAGTGGTTCTCAACCTTCCTAATTCCATGACCCTTTAATACTCATATGTGGGCGTATCTGCATGTGGGCAGACCTGCCTGGAGACAGATAGAGGAGCAGTATCTCAGTTCCTACGACCATCAGAAATACGTGTTTTCTGATGGTCGTAGGTGACCCCTGTGACCCCTGTGAAAGGGTCATTCGATCCCCAAAGGGATCACAACCCACGGGTTGAGAACTGCTGATCTGTTACATAAAAATGAAAAAAAAAGTCAGCTAATGAGAGGAGATGAATTGTGCATTCTAGTTTCAACTTTGCCAGTAACTGATTCTGCTATGGTGGGTAAGTAATTTTCCTCTTAGGGTCCTAGCTCATATATCTCTAAAAGAGAGGGCCTAGATTTTTAAATTCTCAAGTTTTTAAAATTTTGTGCCAGAGTATATTTTTAATTGAATATATCAGTCTTGTGACCCTATGACTACAGTTCTGATGACATTATATTTTTAATAGACTTCTAAGACTTCATTGTGGAAATTTGATTGCTTCTGTTCTTCATTCCTACCTTTGCTGTCTCCCTTTTAATGATCCAGGAGGTACCAAGGAATGATGGAGGAGAGAGAGGGAATGAGAAAAGGGAGGTAAAGTCAATTTTACAGACTATAGAGAATTTTTGTGGTGTAATGATTTTTTTAAAACAATCTACAAGGCTTGTTGAACTCCTCCAGAAAGCCAGTCAGATTCATTATCAAGTGTTCTTTAGAAAAGAGTTTCCCAGCTGATCCCCACACCCCATTCTGGTAACATTGGCATGTAGGACATGTGCTCTCTGTTTCCAAACCAGCAAACCCCTGTGGACTCCCTCCCCTCTCCTATCTTCTTTTTCCTGGAGCATCTCAAAGCCTTGCTGTGATCCTAGAGAACATGAATTATTCACCATGAATTTCATTGGGCTTCAAAGCACATTTAGAAAAATAAAATAAAACTGCCTAACCCACCCTGTATTTTGCCCCTGTCTTCGTTAGCCAGGCATCATGATTGGAATGGCTAAATGTACTCTTTTGAACTAAGGTTGGTTTTTCTTTCACTTTTCTGTTCCCTCCTCCCTTAAAACAAACAAACAAACAAACCAAAAAAACATTCCACCAACCAGCCTAATCCCAGTGTGCCTGCATTTTCCAGTGCTGGAGCCCCTGCTTCCTCACCCCAGGCACATCAGGATCCAGGGTGTGTTTTATAGATAGAATCATGTTCCATATTAATATCATCACTCTCCTTTTAATGGCCTTGAAGGTCTTGGAAAACAGTATACATTATCTGCTTCATAGAGTAGCAGCCCAGTTGAGAATTAATTTGGCCTTCATACACAAGTTCTGGGCTATGGGCTCTTTCTTTGGTAATCAGGATTCAGGAAGCACTCATAGGCCAGGCTGTACTAACAATTGAAAGGTCAGCATCAGCTTTTAGAGTCCAATATAGTTGAAAGCTCTTAGAACTATACTCTTTAGGATGCTTGGCACTGGGCTAAGCACATTTAGTGAATAATTGCTAACTGAGTTATTGCCAGGATTCCAGCAGGATCAGGTAATTTTATTAATAAGTTTAACATTGACCAACTGGGGCTGGTCCAACTCCCACCTATAGCCTAGAAGCAACAACACCAGCTGGTGATGTCATTGACATCATTGACAGTCAGACTTCTGTAGCTCATTCAAAAAATCAGAATCACCTTATCCAGCCTGGGTAGGTGGGGGAGAGAAGGAGGGCTCCTGGGCTCCAGATGCTGGTCTTAAGAAATTCTGACTGTCCCTCCCCGGAGTTTTTCTTTACAAAAGCATTAGTTTCCCGTGTCAGCCAATCCCTTCTTGTTATGTCAGTAACAGGAGACAGGAGTTCATACCTTCTGCTTCCCCGAAAGAGGTTTGATCAATTACTAAGTATTAAGTACCTACCTTTGCTTAACTCTAAACAAGGTGTTAAGTACCTGTTTACTTGCTAATAAAAAAGGGATCTTCACATTCAAATTATATTACCAGTACACCTACTTGGATCTGATCAAGGTCTTGGGTGCTGGTCCTGGGGTGTGTGACCAGTGAGCCTGAGTGTGTGTGGGCTGTAGAGAGGGCACCCATCCAATAGCTCTGGCAACTGCAAAAAACCCAGTGATTTGGGCCATAGCTTTCTCAATTTTTGGAAGCAGAGTTTTAATTTTACAAAGAGCTCAAAAGTCAATTAATTGGCTGCCAATATGAGCAAGCAACAGAAGCACAAAGAGATGATAGAATCCTTTTTGGGGGACAAAAAAGATTAAGGCATGGAGTGGGAGGAAGACAATGAAGTCAGAACTCCTGCCTCAAATGCCTCCAAGAAAACTATGAACTGTCTGCAAAGGAGGCCCAAAAAGCCAATGAGGATAAGAATCCTTTAAAAAGCTGAATTTTTCAGATGGAAAACCAATTTCAAAAACTCACTGAAGAGAATAACTCCTTCAAAATTAGATTGGAGCAATTGGAAGCTAATGACTTTATGAGAAATCAAGATACTATAAAACAAATCCAAACAAATGAAAAAATAGAAGGCAATGTGAAATATCTCATTGGAAAAACCACTGACCTGGAAAATAGATCCAGGAGAGATCATTTAAAAAGTATTGGTCTACTTGAAAGCCATGATCAAAAAAAGAGTCTAGACACCATCTTTCAAGAAATTATCAAGCAAAATTCCCCTGATATCGTAGAACCAGAGGGCAAAGTAAAATTGAAAGAATTCACCTATTGCCTTTTGAAAAAGATCCCAAAAAGAAAACTCCTAAGAATATTATAGTCAAATTCCAGAGTTCCCAGGTCAAGGAGAAAATACTGTGAACAATCAGGAAGAAACAAATTGAGTATTGTGGAAACACTATCAGGATAACAGAAGACCTAGCAGCTTCTACATGAAGGCATCAAAGGGCTGGGAGTATGATATTCTGGAGGCCAAAGGAGCTAGGACTAAAGCCAAGAATCATATACCCAGCAAAACTGAGTATGATGCTACAGGGAAAAATATGGTCATTCAATGAAATAGAGGATTTTCAAGCATTCTTGATGGAAAAACCTGAGCTGAACAGAAAATTTGACTTTTATATACAAGAAGCAAGACAAGCATGAGAAGGTAAACAAGAAAAAGAAATCATAAGGAACTTATTAAAGTTGAACTATTTACATGATAATTGTAACTCATAACACTTTTCTCAGTATGAGGATAGCTGTGTTTATATGTTTATATTTATATATATAAATATAAACATATACACACGTGTATATACACATATATGTATACATGCATATGTATGTATGTATAGGAGGATGTATGTGTATATAAATATATATGTGAGTGTGGGCATTTATATGTTCATGTATATGCAGACAGGGCACAGGATTAGTTGAATATGAGGGGATGATATCTAAAAAATAAAATTAGGAAGTGAGAGAGGAAT
>JAQQSW010018399.1:0-11252 GCA_028646575.1 Pseudocheirus occidentalis | reverse complement strand
TTCCCTGCTGTGAAGATAAACTCTGTGCCCTGACAGGCTGAATGTAGTCACATGGAGCCTGTGGTGGGAGGAGTTTGCTGAAGGGAAGCAGAGTCCACAGGAAGCTTCCCTGCTGTGAAGATAAACTCTGTGCCCTGACAGGCTGAATGTAGTCACATGGAGCCTGTGGTGGGAGGAGTTTGCTGAAGGGAAGCAGAGTCCACAGGAAGCTTCCCTGCTGCGAAGATAAACTCTCTCCTGATAGGCTGAATGTAGTCACATGGAGCCTGTGGTGGGAGGAGTTTGCTGAAGGGAAGCAGAGTCCACAGGAAGCTGGTCAGAGCTAGTGAATAGGAGGAGGAGAGAGGATGCTCATTAAGGAGACAGAGGTTTGTGAATAAATATTGATCTCGTATTGGTTTGTGGAAGGCTGAAGGATGCTGTGGTTCTGTGTTATTATGGCTTCTGAATATCTTTGGTACTGTGATGGAATCAGTTTACTGGTTTGGGGATTCAGTTTCCTGGTGTCTAAGTAATTGCTTCAGTTCTGTTCTCTACTTGGAGAATCTGGTATATTTTGTGATCAACTGTCATGAGATACTTATAGTCAGTATTGTGATCGTGGGCACTGTAAATATTGCATTTTTTCACTATACCATATGTTAAAAAAAAACCACTCAGACATACATACATATGCACACATATGTTTAGTAAGAAGGAGCTAAGCTGACTAAAAGTAATCAGTGAATTCAAATCCAGCCTCAAACATTTACTATCTGTGAGACCCTGGGTAAGTCACTTCACCCTCTTTGCCTCAGTTTAATCATGAAATGACAAACCTCGCCAGTATCTTTGCCAAGAAAATCCTACATGGGGTCGCAGAGAGTCACACAGGAATGAAAAGGTTGAGCAGTAATGCATACCTCACAGCACCTGATATGCTGGGGAGGACAAATAAGTTTATTTGATTTTTATTTTAAAACAAAAAAAACAAACCATTCTCTGCATGAAGGTCAAAGAGGTCACCCTCGCACTGCTTTTAGTCTTTTCCAGTGCTTTGAGATCTGTTACTGTCTCCGTTTGGAATAGAATTATTTTCTACCTGGAGCAACTAGGGAAAATATTTATTTCAAATAGTTTAGAAAACACCAGGAGTGGCTAGGTGGTGCAGTGAACAGAGCACCAGCCCTGGAGTCAGGAAGGCCTGAGTTCAAATCCGTCCTCAGATGTTATTTGTGTGACCTTGGGCAAGTCACTTAATCCCAATTGCCCTTCATTTCCCCCCTCCAAAAAAAAAAAAGGACTAGAAATGCTTGAGTTGTGTGAGACCTAATTCAAGCCTAAGACTACTCCTGATGACAGACAGCTCTTCCTCCTCACAAAGGCAAAAATTCTAGTCTTCTTCAGAGACAGAGTGTGCCAGATCCAAGATCATATTTAAGTAAATATGATTAGACCATTTCTATATTAGATGGTCCATCGCACTCTTGGTAATGCATCCCAGATACATTCCTGATACTTAGCTTTAAAAAAAAAAAAAGCCCTCAAAAAGATTTGCAATTAATTATTATGCCTCCTCCCCTTCCCCAAGTTCTGTCGGGAAAGAATGGTTCTAGAGATCTGTGAATGGATCCAACTATTCTGGAAAGCAATTTTGAACTTTGCCCCACCAAAGTCACTCAACTGTGGTTATCCTTCCCCTTGATGCTACCACTGCAAGAGATCAAAGGAAGAGGGAAAGAATTCATTGTGGTAAAAATATCTATAGCATCTCGTTTTATAGTCACAGAGAACTGGAGACTAAGGGAGGATCTACCAAACGGGAAATGACTGCATAAATTATGGTTGATAAATGCAATGGAATATTATTTTCCAATAAGAAATGACCAAAGTGACAGCTTTGAAGAGACCCGGAAAGATTTGAAGTGGGCAGGACCAGGAGAACAAGATGCACAATAACTAAGGATATTCGACTTTGGAAGACTTGAGAGTTATGATCAATAACATGACAAAAAAAAATACTAAGGACCAATGATGACAACGTGCTTCCCACTCCCCGACTGAGAGGTGATAGAGTCAAGGCGCAAAATGAGAATTTTAATTTCACACATGGCCGATGTGAGAATTCGCTTTCCTTGACTACAAATATTTGCTGCATTGGGTTTTCTTTTGTTTGTTTTTTCTAATGGAAATGGGGATGGAAGGGAAAGAAAATAATGCTTGCTAATCGGGGGTAAAAAAGAAAATGAAAAAGGGGACTAAGAAAGAGGGGACAATACAATGATCTTCTCTTAAGCTTCTTTCTTCAGAGATTAACATAGTCTCAGGCATACAGACTGCTAGAGGGACTGAGTGCTCCAGAGAATTCTCTAATCGAAATCCAAACAGCGGCAAAGCCTGCCTGTCCCAGTATGCTTTCCAGAAAGCCACAAGTATGTCTCTTCTGGCACTTGGAGAGGGCTTGAAATACGCCAGGCAACATGCGGAGCCATCGCTGCTCTAATTAAATCGCTATGAGCAGAAGAGCTGCTAGAGCTTAGCATGCTGCTGAATCCTAGGGGCCCCATTTCAAATCCTATCTCTTAAGGCAGTATGCCAGTGTGAACTGAAGCCTCTGAGGTGCCTGCTTTGCCTTGGGTTTGGGGACAGGCTGATTACAAAGAAAAAAATAACTTCTTGGCTACTTAGAGGATGTGATTTCATGGACTGCCCCCACCTGTCATCCCTACCTCCTTGATATTTGAAAACTTTTTTAAAGAGAGCCACCATTTTCTCTTCATATTTGAAACTCCTGGAGCTAAATCAATACCTTAGACATAGATGCTTTATAAAATGGTTGTTGAGTCGAGTTCATTCCAGAATTAGAAGTGAAACTTAAAACTGAAATACCCTTCCCAGAGATCTAAGCTCTGCATAGTCAAAGAATTTCAGATTGGAAGGCCCCTTAGAAATCATTTTCTGCATTTTACAAATGAGCTTAATGGAGAAGAAATTAAGTAACTTCACCAAGAACAAAGGGGAAACAGAAATGGAATCTGAATGTAGACCCTCTGACTTGAAGTTGTTGCCTTTTGGAGAATCTAGCCTCGGTGGAGGGATCTTAAGGAAAAATAGTACAAAAAATAAGAGTCATTGACATAACTAGTAATTTTGGTGCCTGGGACAGAACGAATGAAACATGTTGTCAAAGCAACCTTTTTAAAACAAATTCATTTGAGAGGGAAGGGCTGGGAAGGATCTACAGATGTAAAGCCCCTTGGTGGGATGAGAGAAACAGAGGTAGGGAATAAAGTAGAATTGAAGTACCTGGTAACTTGTTCTTTTAAGGAATAATTCTTGCCAAATATATGTTCAGCATTTTATGTATTAATAAAACACAATTAGGTCTAGCAGAGCACTCTAGGTTTCAGTTCCCTGAAGCAAAGCCCCAGTTTTCCCAGACTTGTTTTTGTTCTGGGCACTAGTACCCTCAGGTCTGAAAGCCAATGCCATTCTAAGAGAATTTTAAAAAAAGGAAGATAAACTTCTTTTATTTAAAAATTTTGCCTCAAGCTCACCCTGTGTATAAAGCAGTACAAATTCCCAAGTCTCCCCTTGAGACATTCATTTGGCAAACTACTTTCTCTATGTCTTACCATTCTCCTCTATTAGGTTAGAACGATGATTCTTTCTAGTAATATACATCCATGAAAATACTGTAAAGATTATGTATGTATGATTTTGGATCAAATATTCCATATATTAATCATACATATATGATATATGCATAATATTCACATATAAATATTGTTATGTGTGGTATATGTATAATGTATCATGCAATATATATATAGTTTTATGTGTTTATATTATACATATACATAATTGAATCAATAATGTATAAGCTGTATTTGGGGCATAATGACTTTGACTTCTCATAAAACTAAGGAATAAACAGAGAAGGAATGTAAATTAATAACACCAAAATCCATTTTTAAAAATGAACTTGATTTTGTCCATCTGTTTTATTGCCTTTTATTCTCCTAGTCTGTGGCTCAGTCTGGCAGGAATGAATCATCAATTCTCCACCTCCTCCAGAAAAAAAGGGCCTTAGCCATTTTACATTTTTTAAATGTAATGTATGTGAAGTTTATGAAGTACATTCAAACGTTTGAAAAACAAGGAATTCAGTCATTGTTCTTGCCTAAATAAAAATACTTGATAGTAATACATGATAGCAAAGGTATTGTCTTTCCTGAAAAGTCTTCAAAAAGGAAGATTCCATGAAGATGTACCATGAAGTCTAAATTCTAGAAAGAAATGGAGGGGAGGTGCTTCAAGGACTTTGTAAGGATGCTGGTGAAAATGTCCTGGTAGTTAGGCGCATTGCAATGAATCCATTGGATTCCATGGAGAAAGGTTATAGAATCTACTTCCATATCAGCCCTTAAAATGAAACCACTCACATTATATGTATGTATAAGTCATTTCTTATCTATCTGGTACTACTTCCTTGTGTTCTCTCAAAGCTGAATAGGATGACCTCAATAAATCCCTTCAAGTGGGCTAACTGTGTGATAAACTAATGCATCTCATTTTGTAACGCTAAACCATAGCTCCATCTAATGGCCAGTATGAAAACTTCAATTTTCCCATTATGAAAGTGGTAGAAGCTGAGTTAAGGCGACAATCATTTATTAAGTACCTTCTACTGTGCTAAGAACTAAGGATAAAAACAAAAGAAAAAAAAATCAGTTCCTGCTTTCAAGGAGCTCACAGTCTAATGGGGGAGAGAAAATGTGAAGAGCAATGTATAAAGAAATTATTTGCAGAATAATTTGCAGATCAGTTCGGAGGGAGAACTGGGAAAAGCTTCCTCCAGAAAGTAGGAATTAAGCTGAGACCTGAAGGTAGATAAGGAAACCAAGGAGCTGAGATGAAAAGGGAAAAGGTTCTAGACATGGGGGACAAACAGGAAAAATGCCCAGAGTTGGGAGAGGACAAGTGGCTCATTGTATTTTTTAAAGAACAAAGAAGACCCCTTCATTCCCCTTTAGAGATAGTTCCCTCAAGTGTATAACTGTGTCCAACAGTTATTCCCCATGGAAACTCTACCCCCAGCTCCAATCTGGGAAGTATAAAGGGAAATGGTGATTCTTTTTCTCAAGATCTTTTTTACTTGAAATCTATTCTAGAATTATGTAGTGCTCCTCTTAACCCTGTCTTCTTTCCCTTCTGCTAGTGAGGAATGGGGTGTGGCTTTGCCTACTGGTGGACAGTGAGAGAAGAAGTGGGCAAGGGGAGGTGGCCAAACATGGAAGCAAAAGACAACGTCATTTGGACTTAGAGAAATTAAAAGAATTGCACCTCTAATCCAGTCACCCAAAGCAGCAACTGAATGGTTCAAAGTCAGAGACAGAAACCAGCATGGAATGACATGCTGGTGCTTGTTTCTTGGTGGCACTTCGGGACACAACAAAACAAAGTTGTTTCATTCATTCTTGTTCCATAAGCAATTGGCTGGCTTCCAGGAGAAGCATTTGGAGCTCTCTGTAACTGACAGGACACTCCATGGAAAAGCATCCCCTTTAGGAGGTTCAGTCTGTACCCAATCTCATGTTCCATGCCAGAAAAAGGAGAAGCTGAGTCCCAAGTCCAGAGATCCTGAATCAGCACCTGCTTGATGGCATGAGTCAAATATTGTCTAATAATAATATTATACTGCCCACATTCCTGTAACTCATAGAACATAACATAGTTAGGTGGTACAGTGGATGGAACACCAAATCTGGAGTCAGGAAGACCTGATTTCAATTTTGCCTCAAATACTTCCTAACTCTATGACCCTGGTCAAGTCATAACTCCTTTGCCTCAGTGTCCTCATCTGTAAAAATGGGGATAATAGCTTGATTGCCTCTAAAAAAGGAAAGAGAGGAAAAAGATATAACAATACCTATACTTCCTACATTAAAGGATTAACATGAGGTTCAAATGAGATAATAATATATGTAAAATGCTTTGGAATCTAAAATCTTACATAAATTCCAATTATTTCAAAAATGTCCTGTCTTCTTAAAATATGAAACCATAGAGTGGGTCACACATAGATCACCATTGTGATGAGTTTGACTGATTACGGTTGTTGTCCTTTATCAAAGAGGACCAAAATGACATTACTATGTTGAAGTAAAGGTACTGTGTGTTCACCTGTGGCTGATCAGACCAACATGAACTTGGAAGGCTTGATCACACGTCAGTGCACAAATAGTCCACAGGAACATCTGGAGTGGACATGTCTCTATATCTGACTGATTAACAGAAGCCCAGGATTGTGTGTACGTGTGTGTGTGTGTGTGCATTCAAAACACTGATATTTTTCATTTGGCCAGTATTGGGTTCTGTTAAGAGACCTTTAAATTTAAAGGAATGGTGGCTGTACTGCACAATCATGTGCAGAAATAATAGATTATTGCAAGTCTCCCTGCCTTCTTTGCCCTCCCTTCTCCCTAAAAAAGCAACCAGTTTGATAAAAGATTGTACATGTGCAGTCACATAAAACATATTTCCATATTAGTCATCTTGTGAAAGAAGAAATAGAACAAAAGGAAAAAATTCCAACAACAACAAAAAAAGGAAGCATGGTATGTTCTGATCTATATTCGGATGCTATCAGTTCTTTCTCTGGATGTTCATAGCATTTTCCATCATGAGTCTTTTGATGTTGTCTCAGATCACTGTATTACCGAAAAGAGGTAAGTCAATCATGGTTGACAATGTTGCTGTTACCATGTACAACATTCCAGTTCTGCTCACTTCACTCAGCATCAGTTCATTCAAGTTTTTCCAGGTTTTTCCAAAATCCTCCTACTCATCATTTCTTATAGGACAATAGTATTCAGTTATATTCATATGCCACAACTTGTTGAGCCATTCCCCAATTGATGGGCATCCCCTCAATTTCCAATTCTTAGCTGACACAAAAGGAGCTCCTGTAAATATTTTTGTACATTCTTGTTTGTTTGTTTTTTTTAAGAAGTTATCAGAACTGAGACCTTAAAACTGTATTTTGATTTCTCCTTTCCCAAGTTAAAGATGGCTTTAGTGTTCCTCATTTCTGTTTTCTCTCCTGTCCCCCATTACTTAGACCCCAAAGCCTAGACTTTCATATCTCTCCCTCTCAAATCCCCTACTGGTAAACACCCCCCAAATTGCATCAGTGTTCCCAAACATTTTAACAGTTTGGTACAAGAAGTCCAGGGAACCAGAAACCCATCTCACTGAATTATTGAGATAATACATATTATAACAATGCCAACTATCATTAAATTCTTGTAGCCATAAAAAAATCACCCTGAGTTCCTGTGTACAATTATAATTTTTAACATAGATCTAAGATGCCTAGATTGGCTTACTGAAGACTGGTGGTTGTCTTAAAGACCACATAGTACATACTTTTCATTTTATGGATTTGGAAACAGCCTCAGAAAGTAAATTACTTTTTAAAGACCATTCAGATAGTGACTAATAGAACTGGGATTTGAATCCAGTCCCTCTGACTCTAAGGATTCATTCTATGAAGTTTGGATTCAGTCAAAGGGCCACACTTGAGGACCTAGAGGGCAGCAGGTTGCCTCAAGGCTGTAGATTTCCCACCCCTGAATGTAGACATTAATCCCATTTGGATTTTTCATAATGCAAAAAAAAAATGTACCATAATCATACACCTAGGCAAACACAAGCTTTTCATAGACAGAAAAGCCTAGAAACAGAGAGCACAATTTGTGCATGTGTACATACACACACATATTCAGCATATATATATATTATAATTTAAATAAATACACATACAGGATATGCATATTGATATATAAGGCAGATACATATATTGTTATATAATATATATGGTGGGCATGTATATAAGTATAATGTATAATTATATAAAATAGACAAGTGTACATATGTGTGTATATATATTGCTATATCATATATCAATAGCTATAAATATATAAACACACATACAACCAAGCCAAAACAAGACCAGACTCCTATAAAGTGACCCTTATGGGATTCATTCTAGAACAGTGGTTCTCAACCTTCTTAATGCCGTGACCCTTGAATATTTGTATGTGGGCATATCTGCATGTGGCGGACCCCCCTGGAGATGGATAGAGGAGCAGTGTCTTGGTTCCTAAGACCATCAGAAATATGTTTTCCAATGGTCTTGGATGACCCCTGTGAATAGGGTCGTTCAATCCAGGGTCGCGACCTGCAGGTTGAACACTGCTGTTCTAGAACAGTCATTCCAGGTAAAATGTGCAAAAATTACAGAAACAACATGATGTTTCAATGATATAAGACAATATTTTCCCATCATCCTGGGTCACCACTTCAGAGGGATTAGAAAAAAATGAAGAGATAGTTGTCAAGAGAGATGGAAGGGTGTTAGTCTGTGAAAGCATGAGCTATAGGGAAATATGAGTGATTGGATGTCTGCATTTGATGTAGAAATCAACAGTGTGGGATTTGAATCAGGTCTAGTAAATCACTCTGGCTCAGAGGAATGACAGAGAAAATAACATAAAAATAAGTAGAGAAAGCGTGACCTCGCTCCACTGAATTCACTTCATCATTTTATGGTTCAACATGGAAATCTAAAAAGATTATAGGGTTTTTTTTATAATATATTAATACTGGACATGGTTTCTAATCTCAGCTGTTACTTGCTACATCGAAGATCATAGGCACCCTACTTCCTTTTCTCTGAGTTTCAGTCTCCTTGTTTGTAAAATGAGTGGATTGGACTCGGTGATTTTGGCAAAAAAGGTCCTTTCTAGGGCAATCTGCCTTTTCTTCAACTCACTCCCTAGTTTTAAGTTATTTTCCATGTTTATTTGTGTCTGGTATTATTGACACAGCACTGTACGTTTGTCTTCCTAATTTGTCATTAAAAGAGTGAGCTTTGGGTATTGGCAAATCTGCTGTCAGATTATGATCCAGGAACTTTTCAAAATAGTCTCTGATTTGAAAGCTCCAGGTTTGAGGGATAAGTCAAAGTCTGGTATTTCTCTAACTCCTACAGAAATCGATGGGATTACAATGGAATGAGAACTGACTCCAAAGCCAGAGGACCAGAGTTCAAATTTCATCCTTCTTGTGTGACCTTAGATAAGTCAATTAACTTCCGTAACCCTCAGTTTTCATACCCACAAAATGGGATTAGATGACTTCTGAGGTCCCTACTAGCTTATAAAGTCCGTTGTATCTTATTTCAGGTTATATTCCCTGATATTTTGGAAATATCCAGTTAATTCATTTTCTCTCATTTGGTTTTCTACAAAAAATCCTTCTGCTTCTTTTTTCAATGGACTGTTTTGTATAGACTGTTCTCTCAAAATCTTTTTGGAGAGAATTTGTCATATACTCAATCAGTTAAAGTCTGTAAGTATAAAAGGTAAGACTAGACCAGAAAACATGTTCCACAAACACAGACCATAAATCCAGGTCACAAGTATGGATAGATTTGGCTATACTTCCAATTTCATCAATTTTTCTCCAAAATATTATTCTTTGTTTCTCAATTATCAAGTATTCAAGCTTTCCTTTTTTTCTCCTTCCTATAGGAAAGAAGGGAGGTAAGGAGGGAAGGAGGGAGAGAAGAAGGAAGGAAGGAAGGAAGGAAAGAAGGAAGGAAGGAAGGGAGGGAGGGAAGGAAGGAAAAATGCAATAGAGATAGAGAGGAAGGAAGGAAGGAAGGCACTCTATATCAACACAGTCATTCAAAACAAATTTCCACAATGGTCATGTCAAAAAGGCGCTTCTTATTCTATGTATTAGTCTGTTTGTCATGAAATAGGTGGCTTTCTTCATCAGTCCCTCAGAGTCCTGACTGGTCACTTAACTGGTCAGAGCTCTTTAAGCCTTTCAAACTTGTTCATTTTAGTAACATTGATATTATGGTATGAATCACTCTTCTGGTTATGCTCACTTCACTCTGCATCAGTTCATTAAGTATTTCCATGTCTCTGATTTTTTTTCATTCTATATAGTACAGCAATATCCTGTTACATTCATATGACAGAATGTGTTCAGCCATTCTTCAGTCTATGAACATCTCCTTAGTTTCCATTTTTGTCATCCCCAAAAGAAATACTATACATATTTTTGCACATATATGACCTTTTCTCTTTCTTTAATCTCTTTGTGGTTTAATCTTAGCAATGACATATATGGGTCAAATAACATGAATATTTAGTAATTTTGTGAAGAATTTCAAATTTTTGTCAAATTTCAAAATTTTGTGAAGAATTTCAAATTTCAAATTTCAAATTGCTTTCCAGAGTAGTTGGACCCATTCACAATTCCACTGACAGTGCATCAGTGGGCCTGTTTTCTCATCAATGGGCCCCTCCTTCCAACATTGATCATTTTCTTCTTTTGTCATCTTTGGAAATATGATGAGTGTGAAGGGGAACCTCAGAATTGCTTTGACTTGCATTTCTCATCATGCCGTCAGATAGACTTGATTTCCAATCCAGCCTCAGACACTTCCCAGCTGTGTGACCCTTGACACATTATTTGTCTCATTGCTCTCATCTGTAAAATGAGGATTAGTAATAGCATCTAATTTCCAGGGGTTTTGTGAGAATCAAATGGAGATAATAATTGTAAAGAACTTGGTCCATGGTAAATGCTATATAAATATTAGCTGTTATTTTTTATTAACCATTTTGAGTTTCTTGACTTTTTGAGCTTCTATTTGAATTTTATTATTATGTTTCTAATCCAATAAAGTATTCTTTTATTAGTCTGGTTAGTGTGATCCTGAATAATTTAATTTCGGTAGCAGTGTCAATTTTATTATATTGCCTCCTACTCCTGATACTTCTCATTACTTAGGTTTGTATTTCTACAAAGAGTTTTTAAGTGATATTTACTAATAGATAACATTTACATGGTGATTTAAGGTTTACAAAGTCTATATTGATATATCGATATATCTATATATCTATTCACAACAACCCTGGGAGGTATAAATTACTATCATCCTGAATATGCAGACAAGGAAAATGAGGTTATACAATTTGCCTAGAACCATGCTGCTAACAAGTATCTGAAGCTGGATTTGAACGAGATCTTCCTGACTCTCAATTCAGGAATCTACCTACTGTGTACCATCTAGGTACAGGAATCTACCTACTGTGTACCATCTAGGTACAGGAATCTACCTACTGTACCATCTAGGTACAGGAATCTACCTACTGTGTACCATCTAGGTACAGGAATCTACCTACTGT
>JAQQSW010018398.1:0-11252 GCA_028646575.1 Pseudocheirus occidentalis | reverse complement strand
TGCTCTGGGCCCCAGTCTCTTCACCTGTACAATCTTGGACCTGGACTCCGTGACCACTGAAGTCTCCCCTAGTAAGAATGCGAGCCCCATGAGAACAAGGACTGGTTTTCCATCTGTACCTTCAGAGCTCCAGTATATAACATCGAAATTGCTTAATATCGTTTTTGATTGATTCATTACATACTCGGGTTTCTCTTGTGAGTTCGGATTAATAAGTGGCTCGTTTATGTGAAAATATACACAAATTTCTCCTGCTTTAACCTCTCTAAGATTTAATTTCCTCATCTGTAAAAGAAAAAAGGGTGGAGAGCAGATGACTCCTAAGTTTTCTGCCACTCTAAATCTTGTAATCCTCAGTCATGTCCCTATTCTAAAATTCAGTTTCCTAAACGATTAAAATGTGGATTTTACTTTTAAAACAGACTGCCTTAATTGTAGTTCAAAACTCTCATCAAGATATAAAAAAAAAAGTCTGCTGGCTTTGTTGTCTCAAAGGAAAGCCCCTCGATTAATTTGCTTTAGCTCTAGAAAATGAAAGAATGTTTCCCTCTAAAAACATGAATCACCAGTTATAATTGGAGGACAAGTTACCACTATTGAAATGACCTCACCCGGAAATAGATCCAGTTGTTAAACACTGAGCCCCGGTAAGTGAACTAAAACTCACTTAAAATTCCCCAAATTTTTACTTGTCTATACTGAGAAACTGGAAAAGCAGAGGCAAGTAAGTAGATATTTGACAAGAGACTATCTCTAAAATTCGGGGGAAAAATATAATACTCATGATAGTGATGTTCCTGGGTAAAAAAAATAAATTCTAAATATTTTTGCAAACCCTTATCAGCTTCCATTTTGGAAACTGAGAAAAAAGATCATCTAACAGGGCCTTGCACCATGTCGGGACCATTCTTAGGATTTCCTTTGGTATAAAAAAAAATGCCCAGTGTGGAAGCAGCTTCTAACCAGGCAAAGATTAGCAACAGCTTTACGGTTTCTAATCTTAGAGAGTTGCCCAGAGGAGTGAGTGAACAGCCAAGAAATATTTGTGGCGGAAAAAGTAGTAGGAAATAAAGAGAGAGGGGGAATCAATTTCAATCAATAGACCTGAAAGGCACAAACTGGAGGCCCCAGTACCAGAACCTAAGGCAAAAAAATTCCCCACCGAACTCAGGTGCTAAATTTAGGGAGTATGTGGCCCAGTGATAAAGAGCAATTGTAACAATATTATTAAGAAACAGCTTTGAGGGGCGGCTAGGTGGCGCAGTGAGTAGAGCACCGGCACTGGAGTCAGGAGTAACTAAGTTCAAATCCGGCCTCAAACACTTAACACAAAAGTTAGCCATGTGACCTTGGGCAAGTCACTTAACCCCAACTGCCCTCCAAAAAAGCCAAAAAAAAAAAAAAAGAAAGAAACAGCTTTGAAAACCTTGAGATCTCTGATCAAAGCAATGAGCAAGTTTGCAGAGAACTCAGGAAGAAGGTTGTTGCAGGCCTCAGGTCAGAGAGGTGGGAACTCAAGCCATAGGAAGACAAGGATTTTTGGACATGGCACCTGTTCAACTATGATTTCATTGCAGCTGGCTATTTTATTTGATACTCAAGTGTTTATTTTGTTTTTTAATTTCTCAGTTTTTAAGAGTGGAAGTTTGGGGGTCATTTAGATGGTACACTGGCTAGAGTACCCGCCCCAGAGAAAAGAGGACCTGAGTTCAAATCCAACTTCAAACAATTACTAGCAGTGTGACCCTGGGCAAGTCACTTAACCCCAGTTGCCTCCAAAAAACCCCAGAACAATAGGAGTTTGAGAGAAGAGAATCTAGTAATAGTGATTTAAAAAAAGGACAATTGGAATACTTTTCAATCAGCACAGAAGAAAAGAATGTTGAGTAAAAAGCAGACAAGCAAGAGAGTTTTGAAAGTATTATCTTCAGTTTTATTTTACTTTATTTTTTAAAAAAACGATAGCATGTATTGCTTCAGTCTCCATTTAAACTTTGGTCTTTCTAGATCTTTCTCTGAATGTAGACATCTCCTTCTGAAGTGGCCAGGAACTAGTTAAGTGAAAACTTCATGGACTTAAGAATGAAGTGGCCAGGAACTAGTTAAGTGAAAACTTCATGATAGGACTTAAGATAGGAATCAAGAACCTCCTCTAGAGTAATTTGTCTATTCTCCATTCGTTTTACTTCTCGGTCAGCATGCCCTAAGCCTTTCTCTGCTTACCCTACAACACCCCTACCTACAGATGTTATCACAAACCCTCCTTGACTATTGTTCATTCTTCTTCATGATCTGTCATTATGCCCTGTAATCACAAACTCCCTTGCCTCAGCAACTTACTTGCACCTCCAAACAATGAGACTATACTGTATAAAAGATTCTGATTGGCATGAGGACAGCAGCCAGCTGGCTAATTAAAGCTCCTTAAAACTTTTATCCGGACTCTGTGGTCACTTTGTTAAAAATTTGCCATTTCACTTCCATCCTGAGACTTGTAGAGTTGTCTTATAGCTGTGCATTGATGAAGAGTCCAGTTTATCAAGGCTGGTCATCTGTGATTGTGTAAAAATGTTTCCTGGTTCTGCTCTTCTCACTTATCATCAGTTTGTATAAGCCTCTCCAGGTAATTATGAAGTCTATCTCCTTCCCATTTCTTATAGCACAATAGTATTCCATTACATTCATATACCACAGCTTGTTTAGCCATTCCCCAATTGATGGGTATCCCCTAAATTTCCAGTTTTTTTGCCACCACAGAGAGCTGCAATAAATATTTTTGTACACATAGGTCCTTTTCCCACTTCTATGATCTCTTTGGGATACAACCCTATCTTCAGTTTTATTATATACTTTTTTCCCCAAAAATATTAGTACTTTCAGATCACATGACCAATAAGCTTGAGGGCTAGACATTTTCTTGGGTCCCCATGACTTCTCAAATCTCTCCAAAATAGAAATTATACACCAAAGGAAAAGCAACTTGAGCTGTCATCATGGTCAAGGCAGAGGTGTAAAACTCTTGGACCACAAAACTCCCCAGGAAAGTGAACCCGATTAAAATGTAATTAGGAAATGTTTAATAAAATAAAGAAAAATATAATATAAGATTGATGATGTTAATTTGAGGTTTTCTAAGTCAGTATGCTGCTACAAGGATCCCTTTCAACTTAAGTTTGATAACACTGATCTAAAACATACAAAATCCATAAGAATGTTAATCTCTAGCACTCTCTCTCTTTCTCTGTCTCTTTCTCTCTGTCTCTCTCTGTCTCTGTCTCTCTGTCTCTCCTATTTCTCTCTCCCTCTCTCTCTCTCTCCCTCCCTCTCTCTCTCTCCCTTTCTCTCTTTCTCTGTCTGTCTCTGTCTCTCTCTCCTCCTATTTATCGCTCCCTCTCTCCCTCTCTCTCTCTTTCTCTCTCTTTTTCCCTCTCCCCACTGCCATTATCTACCATCAGCAAGTCTGTCATAGTCAACCAAAGAGCAGGCCCCACAGCCTTGTAACTAAACTGAATTCCACCACCCAGTTCTCCTTACCTCTTTTTAAGGTCCTGGTGCTCTGATGTTTGCTGGGGCTGGGACGGACAGCCAGTACCTTGAGGGAAGCATTCTGTGCTGCAAAAGATCTTTGAAAACCTCAGAGATCCAACTTATATAAATCAACAATGGAGCAGCATTGTGGCAGTAACATATACTGCCAGTTTCAGGTGAGACAACTGAGGAACAGAGGGAACAGAACAGAATAGGGGAACATGACACTATGTGTGTAGAAGGGCAATGGAGCACTTCTCTAAATTCAAGAGAAAGAACCCAGCATCCGATTGGGAACAGTTCTTTCCCCTCAAAAGTCATTGGGGGCAAAAACCTAGGCTAGCGAACCGTGAATTACCCTACATGGAAGAAGACTGAGATGCTCTGAGTTCCTGACCCCAGTGAAACCAGCAGAGGACAGAGTCAGAAAGTGAGCAATAATGTGAAAGAGAGAAATCCAAAAGACTGAAATTACCAAAGATCTCAAGAAGAAGAAACTCAAAGATAACCATTAACAATGGAAGGAAATATGGTCTCCAGACCTAGTGAATGAGTTCAGGTGTTTTCAAATAAGCATAAAGCAGAGGGAACCTATCTAACACTTAATGAGACAGAGGACCCTGTGGAATTTAAGGAGAACATGGAAACACAGTAAACAGTTCCTGAGTGGTTTAAAAGAGAATTATGTGGGGTGGCTAGGTGGCCCAGTGAATAGAGCACTGGCCATGGAGTCAGGAGGTCTTGAGTAAAAATTTGGCCTTAGACACTTCACACTCACTGGCCGTGTGACCTTGGGCAAGTCACTTAATGCCAATTGCCCTGCCCTTCCTCCTCCAAAAAAACAACAACAATACAATAAATGAGAATGATGAGAGCAAAATTTATAACCTGCATAGTAAAAATAATGTGAGCAGATTAGAAATGCTGGTATCTGCTTGCAATAGCTTGCCTCACCAAAGGAGAGAACAATAGAGTGGAAATTCAAATACACAGAAGTGAAAGACAGTCTGGAGGAAAAGAGACAAGAAGCAATAACATGAAAAGAAAAACATGCTCATTATCCATCCAAGATAAACTGATCTCAAAGACAGGATGCATAAAGAATAACTTAAGGACCCTGGGTCTCCCAGAAGAACATGACAAGACAAAAAACTTGAATCCTGCAATATAAGAAAGAATACAAGAGAGCTGCCTACTACTTCCTAGCTGCCCCTTGAGCATAACTTATGAACACAGAAAATGAAATACCAGTTGAAAGAATTCATAGATTACCTCTAGAAAAAAAAGGGGAGAAACCCAGTTTGCAAACAACAAGATATATAGTGGTTGAATTTAATAATTCAATTCAGAAGCAAGAAGTTCTGCCAGAGATCAGGAGACTTCCAAAAGCGAAGAAAAGGAAATTCAAGGAATACAAGACTATTCTACAACCACCACAAAAATATTGGAGGGAAAGGAATGTGTTCCAAAGAGCAATGGAGGTTAGGATACATACAGCCCAAGGTGACTTAACCTAAAAATCTGAGCTTGACCATAAATGAAAAAAGATGAACTTCAGTAACAAATAGGCATTGAAAATATTCTCTGGGGGGAGGGGGGAGTCGAGGAGAGGGGAACACCAGACCAGATGAGATTATTTATGTCTTCAAGACCCTAGACAACAGAAATGCATGAAGGGTGAACAGATATAGCAGACAAGGCCAGTAATGGCAACAGTAACAGCAAAGAGACTTATTTCTAAATGTTTCCAAGGAGAGAGTGACGAAGGTAGAGTGAAGAGGCTGGTCTGCAGCATTATGGACAGAACCTGACAACACCAACCTATGGATGAATCAATGTTTTTCTTTATGTCTAGTTTTTAACATTCATGTCCATGAGATTTTGAGTTACAAATTTTCTCCCCTTCTCTCCCCACCCTACCCCAAGATGACAAACCTACTGAATACCCCTTCCCCCAATCTGCTCTCTCTTATATTATATCCTCCTCCATCTCACCCCCTAACTTTCTAGTAGGGCAAGGTGGATTTCTATACCCCAGTGCCTGTATATCTTATTTCCCAGTTGCATGTAAAAAAGCACATTTTTTAAAAATACTTGCTTTTAAAGCTTCGATGTTCAGATTCTTTCCCTTCTTCACTCCTTACTCACCCCCACTGGGAAGACAAGCAATTCAATATAGGTTGTACATGTGTAGTTATGCAAAATATTTCTGTAGTAGTTATATTATGAAAGACTGACTGTATTTCCTTCCATCCTATCCCACCCACCACTTATTCTATTTTCTCCTTTGACCCTGTCCCTTTTCAAAAGTGTTTGCTTCTCACTACCCTCTCCCCCAATCTGCCCTTCTTTCCACTATCCCTCTTTTTAGCTCCTTCCCCCCTACTTTTCTGTAGGATAAGATACCCACTTGGGTGTGTATGTTATTCCCTCCGTAAGTCAAATTCAATGAGAGTAAGTTTGTCCCATTCCCTTTCACCTTCTTGCTCTTCCCTTCTATTGTAATAGTTCTCTCTTGCCTTTTTTTATATGAGATAATTTACCCTATTCTATCTCTTCCTTTCTCCTCCCAATAAATTCCTCTCTTACCACTTAATTTTATTTTTAGATATTATCCCTTTATATTTAATACATCCTGTGCACTCTATGTATACATGTACACACATATACACACACTCACATATATATTTATATGCACATACACCTTCCTATAAAAGCAAATATGTATGTATACATATATATATTCCCTTCAACTTAACTATCTTCATACTGAGAAAAGTCTCATGAATTACAATTGTTGTTTTTCCAAGTAGGATTGTAAATAGTTCAATTTTAATAAGTTCCTTATGATTTCTTTTTCCTGTTTACCTTCTCATGCTTCTCTTGCTTCTTGTATTTGAAAGTCAGATTTTCTGTTCTGCTCTGTTTTTTTTCCAACAAGAATGCTCGAAAGTCCTCTATTTCACTGAATGAGCATATTTTCCCTTGAAGTATTATGCTCAGTTTTGCCGGGTAGGTGATTGATTCTTGGTTTTAATCCTAGCTCCTTTGACCTTTGGAATATCATATTCCAAGCCCTTTGATCCCTTAATGTAGAAACTACTAGATCTTGTGTTATCTTGATTGCGTTTCCGCAATACTCAAATTGTTTCTTCCTGACTACTTGTAATATTTTCTCCTTGATCTGGGAACTCCAGAACCTGGCTATAACATTCCTAGTTTTCTTTTGGGGATCTTTTTCAAGAGGCGACTGGTGAAATTTTTAAATTTCTATTTTTCTCTCTGCTTCTAGAATATCAGGGCAATTTTCCTGGAGAATTTCATGAAGGATGATTTCTAGGCTCTTTTTTTTAATCATGGCTTTCAAGTAGTCCAATAATTTTTAAACTCTCTACTTGATCTGTTTTCCAGGTCAGTGGCTTTTCCAGTGAGATATTTCACATTGCCTTCTATTTTTAATTTGTTTGGATCTGTTTTATTGTATCTTGATTTCTCATAAAGTCATTAACTTCCGGTTGCTCTGATCTAATTTTGAAGGAATTATTCTGTAAAGTGAGTTTTTAAAATTTCTTTTCCATCTGGGCAATTCAGCTTTTTAAGACATTCTTCTCCTCAATGGCTTTTTGAGCCTCTTTTGCCATTTGAGTTAATCTATTTTTTTAAGATATTATTTTCTTCAGTATTTTTGGGTCTCCTTTAGCAGGTTGTTGACTTGCTTTTCATGATTTTCTTGCATCATTCTCATTTCTCTTCCCAATTTTTCTTCCACTTCTCTTAATTGATTTTTCAGAGTCCTTCTTGAGCTCCTCTATGGCCTGTGACCACTTCATATTTTTCTTGGAGGCTTTTGATGCAGGAGTTTTGACTTTGCTGTCTTCTTCTGGTTCCATGTTTTGATCCTCTTCATCCCCCCCAAAAGATTCTATGGTCTGATTGTGTTTTCTCAGTTTGCTCATCTTGCCAGAAAAATACTTGACTTTTGAGCTCTTTGCCAAGGTAGAACTCTGCTTACAGAATAGAGAGCTGTGTCCCAAATTGCTGGGGTTTTCACAGAGCTATGAGGAGGGCACCCTCTCTACAGCCATCACAAGCTCTGGCACATTAGCCACATACCCCAGGACTACCACCCAATACTGTGACCCCGATCCAAGCAGGTCAAAGCAAGAGTGATTATCCTCTGAATGGGTTGCTTGGTCCCCATATGACTTGCAGACCAGGAGCTCTGGAGGCAGCCACATGGCAGCTGGCCTCACTACCTCTTGCCTGGGTGCAGGGGTCATATTATGCTCTTCTGTCACCCAGTTCCAACAGAGTTCCCTACTGAACTTTTACTTTTTATTTGGTGTTTATGTTTATTATGGTGTTTATTTGGGTTGAGAAGTCTGAAAACCACCACAGCTGCTGGTGATTCACTCTCCTGAAAGTCTGTTCTAGCTAGTCTGAGTGAATCAATGTTTTTTTGTGGGACTGTGTCACAAAATGGGAGAGTGAAAGACAGGGAGAGGAACAAAGAGATAGAAGGAAAGGTATTTAGTTAAAATGAAGGTTACCAAGGAGAGGAAGGTGGGCCCTGTGCCCACCCTTCCTTTCTCTGTCTCTCTATCTTTATGTCTCAGTTTCTGTGTCTGTCTCTCAGAGAAGAACCTACAGCAGAGTGAGTGAGGAAGATGGACAGAGAGAGGAGATTTTGAGGCAAATGGGGAAAAGAGCCTAACCAGGGCTTGAGTACAGATCAGTAATGGAATGGATAACCCGGCACATGTATGTATGTGTGTGGAATGGATCCCTATCATGTGTTTGTGTCCTCTTTGCCACCTACAGGAACTGGCCTTATTTTGGAATTGAGGCACAATGGAAAGGGAAGATCCAAGGAGCAATTCTAGAAATCAGTGACAGAAAGTTCCCAGTGGGCAGAAGCCTGAATGGAGAGCTCAGGAGCTTTGATTCCAAGAGGAATATGGAGGGTAGAGCAGTGGTTTTCAACCTGTGGGTCACAACCCCTTTGGGGGTCTCCTAAGACCATTGGAAAACATATATTTCCTGATGGTCTTAGAAACCAAGACATAGATCCTCTATCCATCTCCAGGCGGGCCCTCCCACATGCAGATACACCCACATATGAGTATTAAAGGGCTGTGGCATGAGGAAGGTTAAGAACCACTGGGATAGAGAGAGATTAGACAAGCATAGGTGTCATGAACCAGAGAATTAGGGTGTATAGAGCCCTGAAAAAAGTAAGAAAAGTCTTCTGTGGAAAGAGGTGCCAAAAATGAAATTTAAAAAATTACTCAATGAAGGGGGAATATATTTGATAACTGAAAGGGGGGGGGAAAGGAGAAGAAAGAATGTAAAAAACAAAATAGGTAAAAACAGGAAAGAAAAAGGAGTTACTAAGTAAAACTCCAAAAGGAAAGGGGCAACAAAAGTAAGGGGAAGGATCAGGAGTGAGAGTCAGCCGTGATACTGCTACCATAAAAAAGATGAAGCTAAAGTAACTGATGAAATTCAATACTGTGGTTACAGCAGCAGAAGAGGGAAAACCAGAGCTTGAATTTAAAACTGTATTAGAGAAAACTGGAGGAAAAGATAAGCCTAATTCTCATAACTTTAAATTTGAATAATCCAATAAAATGGAAAAATGACAGATTGAGTTAAAAAAAACCCCAAATTATAACCTGTTGCTTACAAGAAACACATTAATAATTATACATACCCAAATAAAACAGAGAGGGTAGAAAAAATGTACTAAGTATCAAATTAATCCAAAAAGCAGGAGTTATAATTACGCCATGTGATAAAATAAAAACCAACATTCAGAAATTTAAAGAGGACAAAAAAGGGAAATACATTATGCTAGAAGGAGCCATAGACAACAAACCAATATCAATAATACGCTTAGATGGGGGCAGCTAGGTGGTGAAGTAAATAGAGCACCGATCCTGGCATCAGGAGGATCCAAGTTCAAATCTTGATTCAGACACTTGCCACTTACTAGCTGTGTGACCTTGGGCAAGTCACTTAACCCCAACTGCTCTGCCTTCCCCCAATAAATAAATAAATAAAATAATAATAACGAGCTTACATGTTCCAAGTGGCTTAGCAACCAAATTTATAAGACAAGCATTAACTGAGTTACAAGAAGACTTGGACAATAACCTAACAGTGACAGCGGACTTCAATAATAATGACCTTCTCCTGGTTTTGGAGAAATCTAACGGAAAGAAAAAAGGGAAGCTATGGAACTGAATAAATTGCTAGAGAAACTAGAGCTAAACAACATGGCATATTCTAAGCAATACTGCAAAAGAATATATGTATTTCTCTGTACCAAATGGAACTTTCACAAACAATGAGGGCATAGAGATATTGGAACAATTAAAAAAAAAACAACAACCAAAAAACCAAAATGGTAAATACATTCTTTACAGACATAATCCATATATAGAAATTGGTTCCGAGACCAGAGATAAAAGAGATTCAAATGGAAACTTATAACAAATGGGTCCAAGAACAAATAGTAGGAACAATTAAAATTATGGGAAAGAAAATGACAACAATGAAACAACACAATTTTGGGGATGGAGGTAAAACAGTTTAAAGGGGAAAGATTCTATCCCTACAAATAAATACTAACTAAATAGAAAAAAATTAATAAACTAAATTTGCATTTTAAAAGTTTAAATACCAAATAAAACCCACCTAAAATCAGTACAAAAGAGGAGATATTAAAAATTAGAAGAGAAATAAATTAGAAGTAAAAAATAGAAATAATAAAACAAAAAGATGTTTCTTAGAGAAGATGAATGAAATTGATTAACTTATATTAGTTATATTTATTTATATTAGTTTTATATTTATTTTATATTTACAAATATAAATACGTAATTTATTTATAAATAAAATTATTTCTATTTATATTAGTTATATTTAATTAGAAATTAAAATAAATTTTAGTTTATATGATGAAAAAGAAGAAGACAGAAAATCAAATAAGTAATATCACAAATGAGCAAGTTCAAATCCCAACAAAAAAGTGGAGAAATAAAAAGACTCATCAGTACATTTTTTAAAAAAAATTTTTAAGAAAATAAATTTATTAATGATATCAAATAAAATGCATTAATTACATTGGGAAACTATTAGTTGATATACAAACATACAAATTCTTATACATCCAAATGAGCATTAACTAAATCTGACAACTGAACCTAACAACAAAGCATTAGGAACTTAACTTAAATATCTTCTCATGGTAGGCAGACATTCTAGGCAGACAGAGGAGACACACAAAGGAGATGAACAGGGATAAGATTCATCAGAGTGGGGAAAAATAAAACATACAAATTGAATTATGGCAGTGAAAGCACCTGCAGGAATATAAGAAGAGCAATAAAGAATTACCTTTTCCAGAGGTTGTTTATTCAGTGGTTCTCAACCTGTGGGTTATGTTCAATTTGTAACAATGAAAATATATCCTGCATATGAGATAGATTCAAAACAGTAGCAAAATTACAGTTATGAAGTAGCAATGAAAATAATTTTATGGTTGGGGGGGGTCACCACAGCATGAGGAACTGTATTAAAGGGTCATGGCATTAGGAAGGTTGAGAACCACTGGTTTATATCTAAGTGTTTTTATCAAAGTGTTTTGAAACTCCTAGTAAAGTTAGAGTGTTTAAAGCAGAAGTGTTTCTGAGCCTTTGAGCCTTCAAAGAGTGAAGGAT
>JAQQSW010018397.1:0-11252 GCA_028646575.1 Pseudocheirus occidentalis | reverse complement strand
TTTTTTTTTTTTTTTTTGCTTTTTTTTTGGAGGGCATTTGGGGTTAAGTGACTTGCCCAAGGTCACACGGCTAGTTTTTGTGTTTTAAGTATCTGAGGCCGGATTTGAACTCAGGTCCTCCTGACTCCAGGGCCGGTGCTCTATTCACTGCGCCACCTAGCCGCCCCAAAACACATATTTCTAATGGTTTTAGGAACCAAGATACCGCTCCTCTATCTGTCTCCAGGTGGGTCCATCCACATGCAGATACACCCACATATGAGTATTAAAGGGTTGCGGCATTAGGAAGGTTGAGAACCACTGATCCAGGGCATGGCAGCCAGGTTTTGCAAAAGGTAGTATTTGATGTGAGTCTTTAAGGAATTCAGGGAAACTAAGAGGTGTCATTGAGGAAGAAGAGCATTCTGTGCAATGACACAAAGATGAGAGATGGAGCATCATATGAGAAGAATAGCAAATAGACCAGTGTGGCTAGATTTTAGAAGTCATGGAGAGAAGGTATGTATAAGAAGATTGAAAAGATAGGAAGGAACCGAGTTGTAAAGAGTTTCATGTGCCAAACCAAGATGTTTATATTTGATTCTGAATGTAAGGGGCGGTGCTGTTGGAGTTTTCTGAATATAAAGATGCTGAAAATCATCTGCGATCACCAACATAGCTCTGAAATATGATTAGAGCAGGAGGTGGGTCAGTCATGATGAAACAGCAAGGAATAAAAGATGGACAGCTTAGTTGCTATACTAGTACTGAAAAAGTGTAGTGACCTAGTTGAAGCTCATAGGCATGTTCTCCATCTAGGATGCATGGGAAAACATGAAAAAGAATTACACTGTATTAGAAGACATGAGTGAGTTATGAGCTTTATCAACAAGATAATAGATCCCTTGAAGTTTATGTAGTATTCTTTGTTGGCAAAACGAATTACCATAAAAATTGGGTTATCTGGATAGTTTTAGAAACCAGCATTTTGGCTGTTCTCCAATATAAATGGCACAGCTGCAGGAGAGAGAGAGAGGGGGAGAGGGAGAGGGAGAGTATGAAAATGAATATCTTTATCTTTACCTTTCTGTATATTCTTAGTCCTTTGGTTAGATGGTGCTTGAACTGCATCCTAAAGGAAGAGAGGGACTCTATGAGGTGGAGAGTTAGGATGGAATGCATTTTAGCATGGAGGATGGCCAGTGCAGAGAAGTGCCCCTTCAGGAACAGAGAAAAGGCCAGGTTAGGTACATCATGGAGTGTGGGAAGGGAATAATATTCAGTTAAGTTAAAAAGCTAAGCTGTAGCCAAGTTGTGAAGGGCTATGAATGTTTGATAGGTGTTTATATTTTATTTTAGAGGCAATAGGAAGCCACTGGAGTTGACAGTAAGAGAGACACATGGTCAGACCTGTGCTTAAGGAAAATCATTTTAGTAGCAACTTGTAGGATAGACTGCATGGTAAGAGACTTAAGGTAGACCAGTTAGGAAATTGTTGCAGTGATCTAAGCAAGAAATGATGAGGGCCTGAACCAAGGTGGTAATTGTGTGAGTGGAGAGAAGGGGTTATGACAATTGAAATGGCAAGATTTGGCAACTGATGGTGAAGAAGGGTGAGGAATTGAGGATTGTGCCAGAGTTATGAATCTGGGAGAGTGAAACAATCATAGTGCCTTAGATAGAAGTAAGGAAGTTTAGAAGAGTTGAGAGTGGGGTGGGAGGAAGACACTGAGTTATATTTTGGGCATATTGCGTTTGACATTCTTCCAGGATATCCAGTTTGAAATGTCCAATAACAGACATCTGGTGATGTGGGATTGAAGCTCAGCAGAATTTTTGGGACTAGATATATATTTATAAGTTATCTGCATAAAGATGTCATTTTAATTCATGGGAACTTATGAGGTTATCAAGAGAAAGAGTATAGAAGGAGAAGAGAAGGAGGCCTGCAGTAGAATCTTAGAGAATATACAAAGAACATGTCAGGAGAAAGTAATATTACACACACAAAAAGATTATCTAGAAGGAGAGAGTGGTCAGTAGTATTAAATGCTGCATGTAGATTGAGAAGGATGAGGACTTAGAAAAGAACATTAGATTTGGTAATTAAGAGTACATTGATAACTTTGCAGAGAGCCATTTTGCATGCATAGATAATAGACAGCGGATAGAACAGAAAAATAAGTGGGAAAGCAGGAAAAGTAGAATTTAGATACAAGTAAAGAATTTTTTTTTTCTTGGGCAGCTAGGTGGCACAGTGAATAGAGCCCTGGAGTCAGGAGGACCTGAGTTCAAATCCAACCTCAGACACTTAACACTTATTAGCCATGTGACCCTGGGCAGGTTACTTAACCCCAATTGCTCTGCCTTCCCCCTCCAAAAAAAAAAAAAAGAATTAATTTTCCACCCTATTTCTCATTTTTACCCTTTAAGGGAAAAGAAATTAATTTTCAGTAATTGGTACCTGGTAAAAAATCCTTTTAGGGTTTTCTTGGCAAAGATATTAAAATGGTTTGCTATTTTCTTCTCCAGCTCATTTTATAGCTGAGGAACTAAAGCAAACAGGGTTAAGTAAGTGACTTGCTCATGGCACGTAGCTTGTAAGTGTCCGAGGCTGTATTTGAATTAAGGAAGAGAGGTCTTCCTGATTTGAGGCCCAGAACTCTAACCACAGCATCACCTAGCTGCCACACAAATCTAAGTCTTTGCTATATTTGGAATCTGCCTCCTACCACTTAATTTTGTACCGATACAGAGAATCTTTTCTATAATCATTAAGGGTTGACCCAAACCAGCTTTTTGCATCAGTCAGCCCTACCATTATTATGTGGGAAAGCTATGGAGGTTAAGGGGAGGAAAGATGATCATCAAAACTGTATGTTAGCAGACCCAGAAAAGGCTGAAATTTAGTGGCGAGGAATGTTTAAGAGAAGAGATCGGTGGATTTTACTCGTGATTTTTGAGGACGTTTTACTGATCAGGGAGAACACAGTGAGGGCAAAGGCCAATAGGAAGTGGAGTATATGATTCAGGTCCAGTGAATAAAATTGCAAGGGTGTCAGAGGTTAATATTTGCAAGGCATTGGACTAGGAAGTACAGATACAAAGACAAAACAGAAAACAATCCCTGTACCAAAAGAGCTTATAGAGCTATAACATTTAAACAAATACATAAAAATCATTTGAGGAAGGACAAAACACTAAATATTGGAGGATCAGAAAAAGTTTCATCTAGGAATGGATCCAAGTTGAACCTTGAAACTAAATATTCTAAGAGGTAGAGATGAGAAAGGAGTGCATTCCAGGTATGAGGAAACAGCTTGTACAAAGGTATGTGGTAGAAGATTCCAGGGACTAGTAGGTAGGCCAGTTAAGGGGAGCTATGTATACTGAGCCTGAATATGTTGGCTAGGACAAAAAGTGGATATGGGAATGACTGAACAAGCTATGATATATTAATATAAAGGAATATTATTGTGCTGCAAAGAAATAATGAACATGAGCAGTGATGCAGAACAAAATAAGTAGAACCAGAACAATTCATAGTAATGTAAGGGAAAATAAAACAACACTGAAAGACTTCAGCACTTTGCATAATTCAGTGACCCATTGCATTTTCAGAGAACTGACAATGAAGCATGCCTGTCATATATTTCTTCCAATGTGTTGATTTGTTTTGCTTGAATGTGTTTGGTTCAGGGGAGGGTTCTGTTGTTTTACTGTTGTTGGAGGGCAGGTGAGGAGACATTAGGATATGACAGTGATATTAAAAATAAATGTCAGTGATTTTTTTTTTTAAAGAAAGGTTGGCAGTAGGTAAGCTGTGATAGGTTTTAAATACCAAGCAGAAAAATTAGTATTTTATCTTCAAGGGAGTAGGGAGCCACTGGAGATTTTTGAACACAGTAGTGACTTCATTAAACATGAGTTTTAAGATTATTTTGACAACTCTGTGGAGTATAGATTGGAGAAGGGAGAACCTGGAAGCTCAGAGATCAATTAAAAAGCCCCTGCTTTATGCAAAACAATCTTCAAATCTGGAGAAATGAAGTGATAGTAAGGTTAGTTATATATTGAAAATATGGGTTTGATTATCAAAACTATGTATATGACTCCCAGATCTGTATTTCCAACGTTAGTTCCTCTTCATTTCCAGTCCTAGGACACTGCCTGTCTATTGGTCCCTTTGTATTGGAGCAAAGGATGATGAGTATGAATCATTTTCAATCCATATCAGTGGAAGGAATACTTACATGAACCATGAAATCATGGTTCTATCAAAGGAAGTAGTACAGAAAATACAAAGGAAGTACAGGATTTGTCATGTGAAATTGAGCCAGTGTTTCATTCTGAAAAATTGTTAATTTGGTCTCTATGACTACAATCTAATAAGCACTTCCTATGTACAGAGCACTGGAGAAAAAAATACAAGCATAAGACAGTCCCTGTTCTCAGGGAAATCACAAGAAAGAGACAACACATAGGAGGCTTCAATTGCAAGTCAGATGGAAAGGTCCTGCAGATCTTACAGTGTAATAGCAAAACAGATAGAAATGCCTGTATTCCGAATTCCAATCTCATTTCCACTGTAAAAGTCATATCATTCCCTATAGCAAGATAAGGTTGAAATGATGAGTACATGATTTAGCCTTAAGGGATGATTCCATAAGCAGATTAGGAGAGCAAGGAATAGTTTACCTATGAAGAAAGGAAGAATTTATGACCAGATGAGATAGAGAATGTTGTGAAATGGAAAACAAATAATTTTGAATGCATTAAATTACAAAGTTTTTACACAAACAAAACCAATGCATCCAAGATTAGAAGGAAAGCAGAAAACTGGGAAATAATTTTTCTAGCCAGTGTTTCAAATAAAGGCTTCATTTCTAAAATATAAGAGAACTGAGTCATATTTATAAAAATATAAGTCATTCCCCAGTTGATAAAAGTTCAAAGGATATTAAAACAGTTCTGAGGCACCACCTCACACCTATCAGATTGACTGATACAACAAAGGGAAATGATAAATGTTGGAAAAGATATGGGAAAATTGGAACATTGATACATTGTTGGTGGAGTTGTGAACTGATCCAACCATTCTGGAAAGCAGGAGGAAATTTGTTGAAGAGTGAAGCAGAGCTCACAGGAAGCTTTCCTGCTGTGAAGATAAACTCTATCCTCTAATAGGCTAAATATAGTCACATGGAGGCTGTGGTGGGAGGAGTTTGCTGAAGAGAAGCAGAGCCCACAGGAAGCTGGTCAGAGCTGGTGACATTGTGGGGAAGAGAGGATGCTCAAGAAAGGAGTCAGATAGGCTCATGAGTAGATATTGATCTTGTATTGGTTTATGGGAAGGCTGAAGGATGCTGTGACTCTCTGTTATGTCTTCTGAATATCTTTGGTACTATGATGGAATCGGCTTACTGGTTTGGGGATTCAGTTTTCTGGTGCCTAAATAAATGGTTCTGTTCTATCCTCTATCTGGAGAGTTTGGTATATTTTGCAATGTGGTACTTATAGTCATGGTCTTCATCATGATCGTGGGTGCTGTAAATATTGCATTGGTGCTACAAGCTACTGCAGGAGCAGTGACCAAATTGCCTCTTCCCAAGATGATTGTTTGGGTATTGAGCTGGAAACATTGTGACAGGCTCTTGGGTTTGCAGTGCTGGGCTGTTTTCATCTGGGTCACAGGAGAGATAGTGGATACTAGTTTGATTTGCTTGGCACATATATTCCATCTCTCCCTCAGAATGCCTTGCTGCTTTTGAAATTTTTAATACTGCTGTATTAATATTATTGAAAAATACTAAGTATGATGTTCTCTACTTTGATAGCGTATGGGGCCACTCTGATTGAACACTGTCTTAGAGAAAATGGATTTTTCGGAAATGACAGAGTAGATGAGAAATTTGAAACTAGAGGTATGTATGTTACAAGTTTAAACATTCATTTTTATTTATTTTGCCTCTCTGTTTGGCTTGTGTTAGTTTTAAAATCATGAACGATTGCTATTTCTAGAAAAACAATGATATCCTATGATATGTATCCATATGTGTGTGTGACATATATACATATGTAATATATATATGCATATGTACACATATATATACAAATATATATAAACATATGTATATTACCCTTACCTTCTCTTTGCTCTTCCATCACCCTCCATTTCTGAGTTTGCTACTCATTTGCTATTAGAGCTCTGTTGATGCTTGTGCTGTTGTTACCGCCACCAGTAGTATGCTAGCCTGTTCTCCTTTCCTCACAGAATACCCTCTGCTTCTTGTAACACCAATACAGTATTCATAGCCCCTGCTACGAATATGCATATACATTTCCAGGGTTGGACCGGAAACTATAATAAACTCTTTGTTCAAGACCAAACCAAAGCATTTATTCAGAACATCACCATTGAAATACTAGAAAGCAAAACTTAAGAAGGTAACAAAAATATTTGTACACATCACCAATTCAGGGAGCACTGACATCTTAAGCGTTCATTTCGTCATGCCTCCCAGCAAGCAAACCTCCCCTGCAAACAAGTTCCCATAGGCAAATTCTTCCCTCCACCCCTCCGTGCAAGCAATAGAATATATATGGTTTTCTTTTTCCTTTTTTTGGAGGAGGGGCAAATAGGGCAATTGCAGTTAAGTGACTTGCCTAAGGTCACATGGCTAGTAAATGTGTCTGAGGCCGGATTTGAACTCAGGACTTCCTGACTCCAGAGCTAGTGCTCTATTCACTGCGCCACCTAGCCGCCACATATATGCAGTTTTCAAGCAAAGACTCAGCACTTGGTTAGCTTAGCCAAGAAGCTTGAAGATCTCTGTGCCTCCACAATTAATTGGAAGGATGTGGAAATCCCTGTGGCCCAGAGCTTGATTGGCTTTGTGTCAGGGCTCTATGTGACTTTAGTGTTAAATGTGTCACAGCTGTGAACTGAGCAGAAGTTCAAAGCAGCAAGACATCTGTGATTGAAACACCTGTGTACCTTTAGACCTGGGAACATGGCTCCTGTTCCAAGGGAAAAGGGCACATAGGCCTATTAATGAATGGGGAAGATTTTATATTCCATTGACCCTACACCTCTGATGCTGGAGCCACCTCTGTGGGAACTGGGGGTGTGGCATCCTTGATGTTGAGCAGGAGAAATGTCTTTTGGGTGTCTAGAATTAGAACTTGGAGTTTCTTTTCCCAAAGAAATAATCTTGCAAATTGTTAAGTTCTGTGGTACTGTCAATATTATAGTTCTAGTACATCATGGATTGAAAAGATTTTTGTAGACGACTTGGAATTTTACTATCATTCTTTCTGATAATTAAAATGCTAAGATATTTTTGATGTGCTAAAGTGCAGATCATGTATTTTTTTTTCCTTTACTGAGAGGATGATGTGTAGGTTTTTATTCCTAAAAAGAATTTTGATTATTGCTTACAGTTTTGATTGCCTTAGTGATAACATGTTTTCAAAGCTAGTAGGTCAAACAAGTTATATTTTCTTCTGGTGTTAAAAAATGAAACTAAAGGAAGACTTCAAAATATATTGCTAGCTCTTACAAAATTTGTTTTACTTAATTATCTGTAATTCAAAGCATTATTGGTTTTTTTTGTTTGTTTGTTTTGGATTTTTTTGGAGGACAGTTGGGGTTATGTGACTTGCCCAAGGTCACACGGCTAGTTTTGTGTGTGTGTGTGTGTGTGTGTGTGTGTGTGTGAAGTGTCTGAGGCCGGATTTGAACTCAAGTACTCCTGACTCCAGGGCCAGTGCTCTATTCACTGCACCACCTAGCCACCCCCAAAGCATTATTTTTAAGGGATAATTAATTTTTACTTTTGATTGTAACTGATTGATGCTGCATTAACATAATGAAAGTAGGAGAAGGTAAATTGGTATTTCTTCTTTCCCATAATAGATATTGAAAAAGTACTTGTTTGTCTGCAGAAAGCTGAAGATTATATGAAAGCAATGTCCAACTTCAGTGGAAAGGTAGAACATTACTTAAGCTGTGGGGTTTTTTTTTCCTTTAGAAACTTTAGAGTTGAAATATAACTTATAGAACCTAGTATGTATAAATTTTGTGGTCTTGTTAATCTAGAATATTGACTTTTGTATAATGTGAGTATTCTGGATTTTGCTATTCTTTACCTTTTAGATCATAAAATGAAATGGAGCAGATTAAATTAACAACAAAAGTGCTGTTAGGTGGTACAGTGGCTTAAAGCACTGGGCTTGGAATCAGGGAGATCCATCTTCTTAAGTTCCTATCTGTCCTTAGACAGTAGCAGTATGACGCTGGGCAAGTCGCTTAACCCTGTTTGCCTCAGCTTCTTCACTTGTAAAACAAGCTGGATTAGGAAAAGATAAACCACTACAGTACCCTTGCCAAGAAAACCCTAAATGGGGTCAGAAAGAGTTGAAAATGACTAAGCAGCAAGAAAAGTGGAATAATTAGAGTAATTTAAATGATCTTTTCTTGGGAATAGATTTGAGGAATAAGTTTCAGTTTGTTAATACTTTTAAAAGGTTTTGATCATGTGTAGCTTCCACTAGTAGAGAGGTTACCCTATATTTTAAAAGATCACTGGGATGGAAATCGGGAAACTAGATCATATTATAAGATCTGCACTAGCTTATTGTTTGTCCTTGCCAAATTGCTTTACATTTCTGCCTCCATTTTTTTTTTAAATTTGAAAAACAAAGGAATTGGATTGGTCTCTTCCAGCTTTAGTAGTCTTTGTTTCTGTAGACTGATTTTCTGTCAGTCACCTCATGGCTTGTCAATTTATTCTTTACTGTTTCCTACCCCTTTGGTATTCTTTGGCACAGCCCTGCACCACCCACCCACCCCTCCACCTCACCCTACCCCTAAAAAAAGCCAACAACAAATTCATACCAAATTTTGTTTGTAAGTGAAAATGTAAAATAGAGGTCATGATTCTGGTAAAAGTGTAATTTGTATGTTTGATTTTCTTAGGGGTATATCATTCAGAAAAAAGAGAAAAAGCCAAGCCTGCAGTCAGATAAGCAGTCTGAAGAAATACTCACGTAGGTATTTAAAGATTAGTTCACATGGGCGCACTAATATAAAATATTATGTTAAATTATATTGTTGATTTATTTTACAGATATGAAGAGTTTCATCCTTTCTTGTTTTCTCAACATTCCAAATATCCATATATAAAATTTGAATCATTTGATAAGGTGGGTTTTCAGGTAATCTGTCTTGTTAGCCACTCTAGATAAATGAATGAATTTTCTCCAATTATGAAATGTAACAATGCATTGTATAATATTTATTGATAGGTCTATGAAATGTAGGTATCTACAGTATAATAATAGACTATATATCCACTTCTATTCATTTACAATTTTATTTTAAAATGGTAGGCTGAACCAAAAATTGAAGGCTCCATTAATAGTAAAATTGGTCCAGATCACTTTCTCAGAGATTTATCATGGGACAGACAGACAAAAGTGAAATATTTAGTGGTAGAATTTACTGCTTTGTTCAAGGATTATACCTTTAGTGGTTATTAATTCAGAGACCTCTTATGGAGTTTACTTAGTGTTTTACAATTCACTGCTTTCTTTTAACTTTTATTAATTTGCTACCTGGATTATTGATGCACTTGCAGTTTGGGATTATTAAATTACAAAATAATTAACAAATTTTAGTATTCATGCTTTTAGGAGAAGTAAATTTAGCATGTTTTTTCATTATGGGTTTTAATGTGATATAACTGTATTTGCACAGTTCAGGATTATGTATACTGGTGGTTTTTCTGTTCCCAGAAATAGGCATGGATTACAAGTAATCTAATTTCACTTCTAGCATCTCTCTTCTGTCATTCAAGTATGAATGAATGAATTTTATAAGAGAAATAAATTTTTTATGTCTCTTCTTTCCCATCTTCTGAGAATACAACCAATTTTATTCTTTCTCATCCAGTGATAACATTTTAAAGGCTTCTTTGTGATATGTGTTTTGTTTTTAAATTAAGGCAGTGGATGAATTTTACTCTAAACTGGAAGGCCAGAAGATAGACTTGAAAGCTTTGCAACAGGTATATTTGTATTTAAAAACATACTGTATCCATGTTTAACAAGGGACAGTATTTTGACTTGGATTATTAAGTGATGCTCTTCCTGGGATGTCCTTCATAAGTTAGTTTCCAATTTACTGACCTCTACCATGGAAACCAGAAAGTATTCAAGTGTTTCAGGAAAGGCTTGGATCCTCCTGTTGAAAAATATCTTCCAGCATTCTAGCAGTTAGAGAACATCCTCTTCTAAAAATCATATACTCCAGGGAAACAAATCTTATTTTTATAAGTTTCAATATCATAAGTAATTTAGTCTAAACAATATATATATGATTGTATTTTTGTGACCCTAAAACTTCCTTGGATCTTAGAAGTTCCTTTGAGGGAATGAGAGTTATGACAGGAGGGAAATGTTTGGATATTATTTTTGGAATAATGTTGTAGTTTAGGGAAAGCTAGGCCCAGGTCCATTGTTGCGATGTAGGTACTGGACAGCTCCAAGACCATAAGAATTAGGGTAGGCTGGTAGCAATAATTGATGGTGTAGTGCCAATGAAATATTCACAGTGCCCATAGTGGCTGTGAACATGCCAGCATAATTCTGAATCACAAAATATAACAGACTCTCCACATGAAAGACAGAACCAAAACATTTATTCAGACACCAGAAAGCCAAATCCATCATAGCAACAAAGAAATCTATACATGATAAAAAATAAGGGGCACCTCCATCCCCAAGCCTTCCCCCTGCTGGGACCTTCTTACAAATGAACACTCACAGCTCACTACCTGCTTTCTCTCTCTTCCTCAGTTCTAACTTCTCTAACCAACTTCTCAGCTCTGCTCCACCCTTCCTGCTCCACCTGCTTGGCAAGCTTCTCCCACCACAGATTTACATGACTCAGGCTTCCATATGCCTGAAGCTGGTCATGTAGGCCTATTTTTTTTTATTTTAATTTGTTTTCTTGATTACATCATTCATTTCCACAAGGTTTTGAGTTACAAATTTTCTCCCCTTCTTTCCCCTACCCCCAAGACCAAAACAGTGATCCCACCGTAAAGCCCCTCCCACAATCTGTTTGCTTTTACGTCCTCCTCCAATACCCCTCTAACTTTCTAGTAGGGCAGGGAGGGGCTCCCTACCCCCATCCCTGTATGTCTTATTTCCCAGTTGCATTTGATTGTATAGCTTTAAATTCTAGATTCTTGCAGTTCCTCCCTTGT
>JAQQSW010018396.1:0-11253 GCA_028646575.1 Pseudocheirus occidentalis | reverse complement strand
TGCTCTTCTTATTTTTGCTTCCTTTTCCTCATGTTGGCCAGTCAATTAATCGCTTGATTTTTTAGCTCTGTCCTAAATCATTGGGGTTTTCACAGCTGCTGGAGCTATTAGGGGGGTGCTGCAGCCCCCACCAGCTTTAGTTCACTGAGAGTGCACTCCAGGACCACCACCCAAGACCACGATCCGTATCCAGGCCGCTCAATGCAAGAGCCCTTGGCCCTGATCAATCACCTTGGCACCCCCTGCTATCTGCAGGCAGGAGCTCTGAAGCAGCCCAGAGTAGGCAGTTGCTGCTTGCAGTTGTTCCTGTGGCTTCCCTCTGGTTCCTTGCCTTGGGGGCAGTTCGGCCAGATGCTTTTCTCCCCCAAATTAAGCCAAATTCCACTGACCTTTCTCTTATCCTTATTTCTTCTGGCTTGATAAATCTGGAAATTGCCACAGGTGCTGCCAATCTGCTCGCCTGAGGACTCCAACTGTGGTGCCTCCTGACCACACTGGGGCTAGGCCATGGTTTCAGGCTAGGCTGGCACTGGCTCCCAGCCTGCTTTGATGAGCCCCACCTGCCGAGCTGCCTTTAGTGAGATGTGTTTTCTGTATTTTTGTGAGTTTTGGAGCCCTAAAATTTGTCTGGAGTCGTATTTTATGGGTATTTAAGGTGGCTATGTGGGAGCTGTGAAACTCTGCTCCTTCTATGCACTCATCTTGGCTCCGCCCACCCTTATTCATTTATTGTCAACTGAGTGTCAACTGAAGCAAGTGCCTAGTTTTGCAACATGGCATTAGAAAAATTAGAATTCAAAAAAAACTAATCCATCTGTAGTTCCAAGTAAATAAAATATGCACTATTTTATCACATGCAGAAAATACTAAAATGTAATTTTAAACAAAAATATGGTAACTTGAGCCTTAAAACTAAGATTAAATGTAAGAAATTATTAAAGACTGAGTTTTCTCTGTTTAGACAGGTTACTGATAAGCAACATTCTCTTACCTATCTACCTATGTAGCATTCTGAAACTTAAAAATTTTATCAAGGGTATAATGAGATTGAATATTATTTGTTCCCAACTAACAAGAACATCTTTAAGTACTACTAATATATTACAAATGCTTTTAAAGTAGTATTCTGTTTAGGCTAAAACATTAACCAAACTGACCTCTGGAAAAAAAATAATTTAACACTAAAAATGTGAAAATAAGATGATACTGTAGCTTAAATGAGCAGCTAAATCATTTATGTATTTGAATCTTCTACTGCAAGATAGTATACATTTTTCTAAACCTACCTTAATTTTAGCCATTCATATTGTGTATCTTCATTCAATTATTCTACTACATCTTTAGAAAGGAAAAGTCTTTACTGGGCTTGTCCCATGAGAATATCTGAACATCGTTTTCCAGGGGCTCAGCACAGTGGCTGGCACACCGAAGGCATTTAATAGTATTTACTGAATGATGGATCATAATTCAATGACTTTACTTAACTCTAATCTATGCTGCTTCTTGATTTTAAGTCAGTGCAACATAAATGGCGCTTGCTACATAGCAAACTGTAATCCCACAAAATCATAATGATATACAACCACACATCACGTCTCATGCAGTAAAGTATGAGAAACTGGTTGCTTTCTCATTAACCAACCAGTCACTAACTGTCAGTCTGTCTCCACCAACTATATGTATAATAATATCCTGTTATATTCTTTGGTTCTCCCCATCTCTGTAAATATTATAAAAATCAGAAAGCTTGAAGAATAAGAAAGCAGAATTATTAATAATCAAGATTTTGATAATCTAAAAAAATTCCACATACTACTCATTTATAAAATCCCAAATACATTAGAAATATAAATAAAAGTTATCTATAATTTGGGCTTACTTCTGTTTTTCCAGTGTTCATATCACTAAATGAAAAAACAGTCCCATGGTCCAAGCAAAATTATAATGACATTTACAAGTATAGACAAAAATACAAATAATTTTTCAAATTTCTTTCCATTCAAATCAAAAGGTCTGGAATCTCCACTGGTGGTTTTCCTCACTTTGAGATACAATGACTTAAAAAAACACTAGAATTTCCCATTTTTACTCTACTACCCAACTCTGATTCCTCTCCATTTATGAAATTCTAACAATCAAAATATGATACTTGAGTAAGAAAATTCTACTTTTTATTAAGGTCTTTAAATGTGGATCCCAAAATAATCACCAAGTAGTGGGAAATCATAATAAAGAATCTTATAAAGTCAACCATCATATCTAATTCTAGGTTCCATTATGCAGCTTTTTGACAGCAATCACAATCTGTTCTCCCCAAAATTTGTTTGTATTTTTATATTTGAAATAAAATTGATCTGGAAATATAAGAAAAAAAAACACCTCTGTTATTTGGTACCATTAAGTAGTAGGCAAAATTGTAAAGATCGTTTAAAAAAATTTTACTCTAAGCATTCTATAAAAGTCTAGTTTAAAGGGAAAGGTCTTCTTACAGATGAAAAACTCCTGAGAACCCGAGGTTTAAGTACACTTAGCAGTAACAAACACAGGAAAACCTTCTGGTGGCATACACACTCCTTGGGCATCAAATCCTCTGTGTCTCCAATTTTTTCATTTATAGATAAATAAACATGGAATTCAAGAAGAAGAGAAAGAAGACCCTACTTTGAATTGCTGTTGAGTTACATCTTGTCTGCCTGGCCGCAAGAACTCTAAAACCAAGGGAATAATATCTCTGCAGCAAAATGTGTATGTTCCCAGAGCCGTGAAAAATGTTTGCTGAGCTTTATTCCGGACCTGGGGAGAGGATCAACAAGATGTTATGTTATTAACATGGCTGTTAAAAATAATGTAAAGAATATGTCCTGGGCGGCTAGGTGGCGCAGTGAGTAGAGCACCGGCCCTGGAGTCAGGAGTACCTGAGTTCAAATCCGGCCTCAGACACTTAACACAAAAACTAGCCGTGTGACCTTGGGCAAGTCACTTAACCCCAACTGCCCTCCAAAAAGCAAAAAAAAAAAAAAAAGAATATGTCCTACTAAAGTACTGATGTCTAAAAAGGATTACATAAATTCCAATTTATAATAAGAAAAAGAATTTGCAAAAGTTTAAGTATTTTTCCCAAGTCCTTGAGATGTCCCTCTCATTAAACCACTGAGTAATACAAGTTATTGCAGGAGGAGATTGGACTAGATGGTTCCCCTTTTAGTTCTATAATATTATATTTCTATTGGAATAATTATCTAGATTACGTTTAATTAACTATGAATTTTTTAACATGAAAATTTAATATTAAATGAAATCCTGTCTATCCACATTTGTGGACACGAAGAAACAGATCACATAAAATTGTGGTTAGCATAAAAATAATTCATTTTTGTATGGATGTACTTAAATTCTTAGGAACTCACTAAAATAATGAACTTATAAACAATTCAGGAAATGTTTACCATGATTCTCCTCTTCTTTGAAACCTATTTTCCACACAGTTACAGTATAGTGCTCAGGCTAACATCAAACCTTCTATAAAAATCTGACCTCACAAATCTTCCTGGTACTTAGATTCAATGGAATTCCTTGCTACTTCCTTCAATAGAAGTTAAGCACAAAAAAAGGAGAAGGGGCATAAAGGAAAAATAGTAGAATTAGAGTCAGACCTTGTTCTACATTAACCAACTATGTAAAGTTTGTTATGTCATTTACCTGTGACCCTTAGTTTTCTTATGTTAAAAAAATAATTTGTGCTAGATAATAAGATTTCTTCAGACTTTAATATTCTATGCCACCAACTAGTCATGATCATACAATGTGGGCAGCTTCAAGAGTTCAAAAGGACAGGTTTAACTGCTAGTTGTTCACTTTGGTCTTTGAAGGCTCCATGATTTTGTATTCATTCCCCTCCATAAATGTAGAATGTAACAGTATGTCAACAACTTGGCAAAACTGCCCTAGTCAAAAAAAACCCCATGAAATCAGTGACCAAATTGGTGGTTAGTCTCTTTGATCTAAACTTGGTCGAATCTCTGATGATATAGACACAGTCTTGTGACCTGGCCTATATTTAAACTCCTTTTAGCTTTCTAGAGTCTGCTGGTTATACTAAGCTGAAATGGCCTTCAAGAACAAGGGTAACAATTATCAAAGCCATGATAAAGTACTCAATGGTAATACTTGATGTAGCAATATCTGAATAAAAACATTCATACCTGGCCATATGAACTAGTAGACAAACGAAGAAGGTCTCTGATCATATCTTGATGTATTTTTTTGTATTCACAGCCTTCAACAGTTAGTGTTCTTAGCTAAACAGAAGGAAATACAAAATAGAAAGTTTTCAAAGAATTTCATATTGGCTAATGTAAAGAATAGAATTGTAATTTATGAGAACTCAAATGATTAAATATTTATCTAACAGTTATACATTCCTTATGGTAGGATTGATTAGAAATGAGTAAGAGAAAAAAATTACCTCATGCTGCAACATTACTCTATCAATTAGCAATGCTCTGATATGTTGTTTTTTCCCTTGGAGCTGGAAAACAAGAAATATCAAGGAAATATTTTCCTAAGTGACTCAAATGTAATCTATAATTTCCTTGCATCATTCAGCCAAAATAAATGGCAGTCAACAAGATGCCCACAATCTATAATCACTAGTATATTTTGTATGTATAAAGAGCTAGAACCATGATTGCTCCAGTTCCATCACATAAGAAATAATTTTACATCAGGTGATCCATCCAATCAATTAACTGGTTGATCTCTGACAGGAACATGAGAAGACCTTCTGGGGTAAAGTATGATTCCTGCTCTGTATTAAGGCAAATTCATAATCTGAGGGATGGACTGTTTAAGATCTTTAACTGTCTCTCAGTTGTCTATGATATAGCTATACATATAATATATAGCTATAGCTACATAATATAAATATCTAAATCCTACTTGAATCTTTATTTTCAGGCAATATAACTTCTTATGGTAACAATTTTGCTCCTTACAACAGGCTTCTACAAATATCCTCTAGTAGTCTAAAGTGTGGTGACTATCATCCTACTATTTAAGTCAGTGGAATTAGGCTGTTTTCATAGGTTTCTGTCACTCATCTTCCCTCAGATCTTCTTTCCCACTTTTAAGTCTGCATTCAGACAGAATCCATTTTGCCACCTTGCTTTACTCAGCCTTTCTCTGTTCAATTACCATACAATTCTAAAATGATTAGAAGTCTTTTAAAACAACTGTTATTGCTGCTTTTTATTCAGCCCAACATCTAGGGACAAGAGAACACAAAAAATTCAAGTAAGTCACTTCCCTTCAGCCAAAGTTATTATAGACATTAAAATCTTTCTAGGTTCTAAAAAGAATCACTAATCTCATAAGTCCACACTCATTGCATACTGGCCCCCTCCCCTGTCAAAAGAAATTTCATCAGAAAACTTTTATTTCAAAAGTAAAATTTTAAATTTGTCTGAAGTCAATATAGGGTTTTTGTGAGTCAACACTAAAACAATGTAGGAGGATAACAGGTATTCTGAAATAAACTTTTGAACAGTTCATCAAAATGTGAAAAGGCTATGATAATCAATGCTGGTCCACAGAAATGTGAGATGCACAAACACATATACAGATGTAATTTGCTATATACATTACAAACTTACTATTTATATAATATATACATATAACATACATGCACACATACACACATAATGTTATATATGTAGTCTCAGATTAGCTGAGATTCATATACTCTTACCTGAACCCCACTGGTAAGATTTTAATTTTAATTTTTCTTGGGGGGGGGGGAGTAGTAAGGGGAAGGAGTATAAATGTAAGACTCCTGGGCACTAGAAATGACATCCTGCTTTATTATTTAGTTTAGTCTCAGGAATCAAAGAGAAAAAGTGTGAATGTTTCACATCCAATACTGCCACAATTCATTTGGAATCACAATGTCATAAAAGTTTCCTTGCACAATGCTACAATTAAAAAAGGAAGGAACATTGTTTTTAAAAAGGGTTACAGCACAGATAGCTATCTGCCCCTCTGACCATTGATACTAATGAATGCCTCAAACAATGTACAAGTACTCCCTAGATAACACAAATGGGTGAGCCGTGAATGTCAGAATTACAGTGAAAGCCACATCAAAAGAAATAGGGGGAAAACTCCACTATCTGCACAACTCATAGACAATTTAATCTCCAATTTAAGGGAAAACTATCTTTTTACCATAAAAATGCTCCTTACATATAACAATGTTGTGTTTCTTTCTCAAAGTCTCACAACGAAAATTACAGAGTATTCCTGGGTCAAACTTTTAAGATGTGCTTTTCACTGATTCTATCTTTTCATACTCTTATTTTTCTAGACTATATAATATCTGAATGGTCTCTAATAATCTAGTGGTCTTCTAGTAAGCCTTGTAGTTTATGACTGATAAAGGCACACTTGCATAATTAGTTCAAAGATATATCCATTTTACTATCCTGTACCTATTCAGTGTTTTTTCTGTGAGTTCAAAGGTGAGACTTTTCAAAGAAAACAAACATGATGGGCTTTTGCTACGTATCTGAACTTATATTTATATTCATTTCCAATGACTCTTTTATATCATATATCAATAATATGCTTAATTTTCATGTTCAAAGAAAACTTGTTCCTAAGTAGGATGATCCTACATAGACCATCCTCCAGATTATGTGACCACTAAGTATTTAGAAATGTTTTCTTTTTAAAATAAAGTGTGTCTGATTTAATTGTGAAAATACTGACCCGATTCTCCATTGATTTCTTCACTAGGTTAAAACTCTTCCACCGAGAATCAAATTCATGCTTGTGAGAGCCTTGAAATTGCAAGAGGTCCCCTATGATCTGTAGTTAAACAATTTACAAATTTTACCAACAAGCCAAGACTGATTATACATCAAATTATGGATCTACCAAATAGCAACTGTACCTTTATGATAAGAAACAATGATTTAGTATCATCTTCAGAGTTATCAAGTATGTGATCTATGATTAGAGCACAAGAATTTGGATTAGAACTTAATACCTTGTTAGCATTAGATCTACTGTCATATGAATTTACTATGAGAATCTTGAAAAGAGGCAATGTATAATAGTGAATTAAGTGCTAGGCTTGGATTCAGGAAGGTATGGGCTCAAATCCTATCCCAGCAGCTCCCTTCATCTCTATATACCTCAGGCACTTTTTATGATTTAGCTGCTAAGTCATAGCAGCTAAGATATTTTTGAAGGAGGAGGTGGCTGAAAGGGTCCCCGATTTTTCATAGTGGTGATGGAGGGAAGATCCACCTTCCAACTTCAGAATTTCCTACAGAGGAAATCTCAGTTCCTTAAGTATCGTTGTAAGTAAGCGAATTTGTTTCCATATAAACAAGAGACAGTAGGGTGCAGTGAATAAAGAACAAGCATTTCAAATCAAGATGAAGGGTTCAAGTCCTACATTTGATATATATTTACTATCCTGTACCTAGGCATGCCTCTTAATCTCTCATTACCCCAGGCAATACTCTACAGAACATTGAAAATGAATGCCCCAACTGCTCTCAGTAGGAGGAACTTCAAAACAATCTAAAATGTTAATAAATCGGAGAAGATATGGAGCAAAACTTCCTTAACACTGCCTCAGCATGGAAAGCACAAAAGCACTTACGGAGGAGTTTCCTTATGACCCTAGCAATTGCTTCCCGATGGTTCTCTCTAGAAAGATCTATAAACAAAAACAGAGAAGATATTTGAGACCTTCAATGTCCTTTTATTTAAAATAGGTATAGTAGGAAGAATTTTTTTATTTTTTTTTAATTGGGCAAGGTATTTTAATTTTCTTTGCTATTCCTCTGAAGAATTTGAGGCTAATGATTGTAATATGCAATCTACAATAACTTCAAGAATCTACAATTACCCAGAATGCACTGATAGCCCCTGAGGGATACACTTGGGGTTGGGGAAAGGATGTTTAAAGCTCTTGCTAACAATACTCTCCATGCTTTAAAAATTAGCTGAAAAGACCATGAAAATAAAGAAGCACTGAAAGTTTTGTAATGGGTTAAATAAAATATTTACAGTGTTAAGTCAAAAAGTCTAGAAAGTAAGTAAAATTTCATTAATTTGGACAGGTTTAACACTGTTTATTAGCATTATATTTGGGGTTTAACAAAACAGGATGTCCCCCCCTCCCTGGAATTTTTTTAATGTTTATTTTTAGTTTACAACATTCATTTCCAGAAGATTTTGAGTTACAAATTTTCTCCTTGTCTTTCCCCTACCCACTACCCCAAAAGAGTGATCCTAACTGAATACCCCTTCCCCCAATCTGCTCTCCCCTATATCCTTCCCCATCTCTCCTCCAACTATCTGGTAGGGCAAGGTGGATCTCCATACCCCAGTGCCTGTATATCTTATTTCCCAGTTGCATGTAAAATAATAATAATAATGATGATACTTAAAAAAAAGTTTTTTTTATTTTAAAACTTTCAATTCCAGATTCTTTCCCTTCTTCCCTCCTCACCACCCATCCTTAGTGGGAAGATAAGCAATTCCATATAGCTGTACATGTGTAGTTATGCAAAACATTTCCATAGTGGATATATTGTAAAAGACTGACTGTATTTCCCTCCATCCTATCCAGCCCCCCACTTGATCTATTTTCTACTTTGACCCTGTCCCTTTTCAAAAGTGTGTGCTTCTAATCCTCCCTCCAAATCTGTCCTTCCTTCAATCATCCCTCCTCCCCCCTACTTTCCTGTAGGGTAAAATACCCAATTTAGTGTGTATGTTATTTTAAAAGGATATTGTTATTAAACATGAATAATGTGTGAACACTGCCTGATTTTTGTTTCATTCAACCAAATTTCAGAGAATATGTCATACTGTTAAGCCATTACAATTACTTTTTTGAACTACTAAAGGCTTGTTTCACCTACCCTTTTGTTTTATATCCTTATTTCTTATATTCAACTACTGTGAGCATAGAGATCTTTTATTATCTTTCAAAATTTGTTAAACCTTCATGTTTATAAAATTTTTACTGGCTCTTCTGAGCCGTATCTCTCCCCTGGTTCCTCCAGATAAAGAAATATGGGCTCATCAAAAGTTTTATGTTAATTTTAAATGCCCACAGAAACTACTTAGACTCAATCCCAGCTATAAATTTCATCTAGATTTGTAGCCCCTTCAGAATAGCTACAGGCTGGAACAACTAAGTCTTCATAATTTAACTTACCATAGTCAAGGCCAGTGTACAGTTTTGTCTCTTCCAAAGATACCATACTTGGCACCCTGAATAAAAACAAAAAAGTATTTTTTTAAGAAACAATGTAAAAAGAAAGACAATGTAAAGGATTTTTATGGCTATAATAGTTATAGTAAAACAAAATAATACTATTCAAAAGTATAAATTACATGTCTTCAATACTTCCTAATGAACACTAGGGTTTTACCTGATCCTTCTGATGATTCATAGTAATTGTTATAATCATCTTTAAATAAGGAAAGCTTTAAATTTAATAACAAAAGAAAATTCAACTCCAACTTAAACATATTTTGATACTATTTAAGAGTTACAGATTTTAAAACTGCTACACACATGTACCTAAATCTCAAACTAGAAAAATTGCTTCTTCTTTCAATTGCACAATAATGGCAAATTAGATACTTGTTAACTCCAGTTTTTTCAAAGAGTAGAAAACAAGGTGCATTTTTAGGTAACTCTGATCCTTCCTTCTATCACATCAAAGTATGTCTATTATCTACATTTTGAAGCCTGAATTCTTCTAGGATCCCAAGACACACACACCTATAAAAACATTAGGTTTCCTAAATTTTAAAAATTCAGAATATATTTTCCATAAATACTGCCACTCAATTTAGCTGTTCTGAATGCTTCTACAGATTATAAGATTTTTATTCACACACACAGGAACAGATTTTTAGGTTAATGGTTAACACCTTAAGTAAAAGATAAGCAATCCAAAATGATTTCTTTTTCAACATTCTGTTTCAAAACTTCTGCAATTCATTTTTGTCTAATGCTATAGCCAAAATGAAGATGTGTTTCAAGAGAAAGCTTAGGCAGAAATGCCACAATAAGACACTAAAGACCACAGTTAAACAAACTATGTGCATATTAGGGAAAAGCACATCTAGTCAAAAAAAGATAAGAATTCATGGCCTTCATACATAAACTGCATAGTACTGAGGATGGATTTTTTTTTTAACCAGGTCAATGTTTGCACACCCTATATTAATATTAATATTGTAGATGGAAAGCAACTAAAAATGGTAGTTTAAATAGGACACTTCATCAATCTAGGTTTGATATAGTTAAGAATGTTAATTAAATACTTATGACCACTTAAAATGCATTGGTTAATTATATTCTCTTCCTAATTCTGGTGTCTAAAGAAGTCATTAACACTCTGGGGGGATATGAATCCATAAGATACAATCTTGGACTAACTTTTTTTCCTCCAATGAACTGGTTTTGAAGCTTATGAAATTTTACAATACAGAACCATTTCTGTTTTAAAATACTTACTTTTAAACTAAACTTCAAGAGTTCTTACTAAATTTAATTCCTCAACACAATTAAGTGAATAGACAGGCCACTCTCATTTGCAAAGCTCGGAGACTCAACTTTATCACTTGAGTATTTCCTATAAAATGCGACATCTTACCAGACTCCTACAACTTAACTTAAAAAGAGGTAATTTTTGTAATGTCAAAATTTCTCCAGAAATTATTTGCAAACAGAAACACCTCCAAAATTTACATTAATTTAAAGGGCATTAACACAACCAAATGAGAAATAGTTCATGGTCTACCAAGTATAAATTTGACAAGATAAAAATTAGATGTTATGCTGAATTACTTTATTATATCCTCAGTGAGAATGTCCAAATTCTTTTCTTTCTTTTTTTAATTTTGTGTCCCTTGAGAGTAGAGGTTTTCCAATCTAGTGAAATGTAAATAAAGAGCTTGAATTCACACCCCAATTAATATACCTATCCCCTTCAAACCAAGGGCAAACTGTCTACAAGTAAGATTTTTAGTTTTGGGGGGGGGGGTTTGTTTTGTCTTTTTGGAGGGAGGAAAGCAAGGCAATTGGGGTTAAGAGACTTGCCCAAGGTCACACAGCTAGTTAAGTGTTAAGTGTCTGAGGTTACACTTGAACTCAGGTCCTCCTGACTCCAGGCCTGATGCTCCACTCACTTGACACCTAGTTGACCCAACAAGGTC
>JAQQSW010018395.1:0-11253 GCA_028646575.1 Pseudocheirus occidentalis | reverse complement strand
CTGGACTCCTTTCAGCAATGCACAGTTAAAAGACAACTCTACAAGTCTCAGGAAGGAAGGAGATCTCCACATTCAGAGAAAGATCTAGAAAGACCAGAGGTTATATGGAGACTGAAGCAATACATGCTATTACTCTTTTATATGTTTGGTTTTTGTTTCTCTTTTCTCATTGTTCACTCCATTGGCTATAACACCTATACAACCAGACTATTGTACAGAGTGAAAGAGATTGCAGATCCCATACATGACTGTATGCCACCATGGGGGGGGGCGGGGTTGGAGAGGAAGGGGAGAAAAATCTGAAACTCAAGTGATTCTGGAACTGAATCTCATAAACTAAAAGTAAACAAACAAGTCAATAAAAAATATATTTTAAAAAAGAGTGAATTAGTATTCATGGCACCTGCCCTTATTGCAGAATACTTTTTTTTCCTTTTTTGCTTTCACATCTTCCTAAACTGATTTGAAACTTTCATTTCACAGACATCAGTCAAGTTGCCCATTGAAGACTAGAAGTAAAGACTCCTACTCTCTGCTTATGTGTGAGCAGCCTCTTGTATAACATGATTTGAAGGAGGCTCAAAAGCCTCTTATTTCCACGTCTCTCCTTCACTGGTCTTCCACGAGGGTAGAAATTCCCATTATTAGTCATGTCTTTGGGCTAAAGCATTTTACATTAGAAGGCTCCTGTGGAAATACAGTGTTTCCTAGAAAGGATAAGACATTAGTGGGCTAAGACTTATTATTATCTTTACCAGATTGTTTTATAATCTTTATTAGATTAGCTAGCAGAGAGTAAGGCCCTGAAGGAATGAGACCAGGAACAAATACCTATTGATGTAAGTGATGTAAGTGGAAGGGAGCTGTCCAGGGTAGGGATAGTGGCCAAAGAGGGTAAGTTTAGCTGGGGTCCTGGTCAGCCAGGCAACATAAGGAAAGTCACCTGGCAAAAGAAGGTGAAAGTGGTGAAGAGGAGAAGACAGACTTTTAAGAAGGTGAGTTGAGGAGGGGGAGCCTGAAAGATCAATTTTACCTATTTGACAGACTCTTCTTTCCTAAGTATTTTGTTAAGGGCCAGCCCTGCCCATCCCCAGTTTTCTCATTTCATTTTGGAAACTTCTTTTTAGTTATGGCTCAAATGGCAAAGTGCATAGAGAGTTAGATAAGGAAGACTTGAGTTCACATCCTGACATTAGTAAGCTATATGACCCTAGGCAAATTGCTTAACCTTTTTAAGTGTCGAATTTCTTTATCTGTCAAATGGGAACAGTAATGGCACCTACTGCATGAGGTTGTTATGAAGATCAAATAAAATAATTTATGTAAAGTGCTTTGTAATTATTTTAAATTTTTTTAATTAATTTTTTTCAGATCCAAATTCTCTTTCCCTCTACTACTTCTATATCCATTGAGAAGGCAAGAAATAAAAAGCACATTACAACTATGAAGTCATCTCTGCAAAATTTAAAAGCCTAGTTTAAATGTTAGCCGTGACTATAGAGATTGAAGTGAAAGTGGAACAGAGAAGGAATGATTCATTACTCTTTGGCACAGAATTGAAACTCGCCTTCAAATAACCTATCTAGTCAGGGCTATTGTGAAGTTTATATGAAATAATGAATGTAAAGTCCTATGTAAACCTCAACACACTATATAAATGCCTTGTTGCTGTTGTTGTTTTATTATCATTAACCTTCAATGACCAGGTTTGCAGTGTGGTGATGACTTCATTATTTACTACATTCTTGCTGAGCTCAAACAATGTTTATAGAGCAATACAGATGTGTGCCGGTAAGTATTTAACAACCAGGCTCTCTGGTGGGGAAAACAAAACAACAACTTGCATGCAGACTTTCAAGTTTAATCTGCTTTATTAACACTTTCTTAGGTCTAGACACTCAACAAAACAATAAATCAAGCCCTGATATCTAGAGATCTTACTTCAATTCAATAAACATATTAAACACCTACAATATGCAAGGTACTGTGTTAGGCACCAGAGATAAAAAAAGATTCTTAGTGTTCAAGAAATTTACTGGAGGTGGGGGAGGTAAGAATATACCACGTATACAAATATATAAATATAAATTAGTTTGAGGAAAGAAGAAGCACTAACACGCTGTGTGGGAAGAGAGAAGGTTTCCTAGGTGACACCTAAGTCAGACTAGGAACGTATATAGGGATTCTGAAAGGCAGAAGTTAGGAAGGAATGCCTTCCAGACATGGGATGGAGTGATAGGGAGGTATCATAGGATCATTATAGTTCTGGAACTGGAAGGGAACTAAGAAGTCATCTAGTCCAAATGCCTCATTTTCCAGAAAAGGAAACAGGTTCAGAAAGACTAAGTGACCTGACTAGGATCACATGGCTAGTAGATGTCAGAGACATTCCTGACTCCAAGCATAGCACTCAAACCACTGTGCTCTAGTCTAATGTACTGGGGAAGAAAGTAGCATGTTGATCAGGTTCAAAGAGCAACTACACCGCCCACTGTGGTTGGATTATAGAGTACATAAACAAAATAACTGATTTTATCTCTTTTTAAAGTTAAAATGTTTTATCCACATCATCTCACATGTGTCTGTCTCTATCTTCCTATCATCTATCTACCTCATCTCCCTGTGAAGAAGGTATTAAGATCTCCATTTTACTGACGAAGAAAACAAAATGGGCCATACAACTTGCAAGCGCCAGAGAGGAAGACTTGAATTCACTATTAATATTTTGAGGTCCACTACTCCATACTGCCTCCCACCATGAATGGAAGGAATGTGAAATGTCATGGGAAGGAAGTTTGACTCCAGCTTGTGAAGGACCTTAAAAACGAAGGCTAAAGAATTTATATTTTATTTAGAAGCAAAAGGTCACTGCTAAAGGCTTTTGAACAAGAGCATGACATGGTCAGGCAGTTGGGTGGCTCAGTGAATAATGCACCAGACCTGAAGTCAGGAAGACTCAACTTTATGAGTTCAGATCTGGTCTCAGACACTTACTTACTATGTGACCCTGGGCAAGTCACTTTATCCTGTTTGCCTCAGTTTCCTCATCTGTCAAATGAGCTGGAGGAGGAAATGGCAAACCACTTCAGTACCTTTGCCAGGACAACCCCAAATGGGATCACAAAGAGATGACATGACTGAACAATAACATAATCAGATCTTTGTTTTAGGAAGATTATTTTGGGCACTATATGAGAGCATGAATTGTAAAAGGGAGAGGGCAAAATCATGGAGAACAATTAGGAGGCTATTATAATAATCCAAGTTAAAATAACCAGCATTGTATAATAGCTAGCATTTATATAGCACTGTAAGGTTTGCAAAGCACTTTGCATATGTTATATTGTTTAATCCAGCTTTGTTAACTACTCTTCTTTCTATCAGAGGCACAGAGAGCTTAAGTGACTTTTCCAGAGTCACATATTAGTATCTGGAACAGCTTTCAAACTCAGGTCTTCCTGATTCCAAGACAAAGGTGCTATTCCTGTATAGCCTCTTGTTCTGATCTACTATGCCTACAGACATGCCCAATTTATCTATTGTTTGTTAAGAATGGAAGCAACTCTATGTTTAAAAAAGAATTAATATTCAGTATTAGATATTAATAGAATAAATAGAATTTGGAGACTAGGAATGTGGCAGTGCCCTCAACAGAATTAGGGAAGTGTTGAGAAGGAAGAGATTGAAGGGAGAATGGCATGTCGAGTTTGAGATGCCAATGAGACATCCAGAAGAAGATCCCCATATACCCAGCAGGTGTTGACGATATAGGACTGGAATTCAGGAAGAAGACTGGGGTCAATAATATGGATTTGAATTCAACTGAAGCATTATACATTTCTTTATCTAGCCCTTCATTTTAACTTTGTCAGTGACATGATACAAGCAGGAAGAATCAAGAAAGAGTACACACAGTGACCGCAACAATGCAAATAGAAGCAATAACAACAAGCCAATTAAAATTTATAATGACCAAGTTGGACCCTAAAGAAGAGCCATGAAAAGGCACCTCCGTCTGGATCTTTGCAGAGGTGAAGGGTTATCAGTACAGAACACTGCACATAATTTCAGGGATTTTCAATATGTTGGTAAATTTGCATGAACTATACTTTTTCTCTATAATTTTTTTGTTATAAAAGATTACTCTCTGGAAAAGAGGGAGTAGTACTGAAAAATGTTGATAATATAAAAGGAAATATAGAGATAAAATTTTATTTTAAAAACATTCTGTATATGTCTTTACCCCATGTCTCACAATTTCCTGAAGGGCTCTGAGCTCATGCAGACCAATTTCCACAGAAAGGAAATTGAACCTGAAGTTGCTATCAGAACAGCCCTCTGCTATTTAGCAGAGTTCTTTTTTTGCACAGTTCTACACGAGTCTCTCCAAACCTTAAGGTCACCTTGTAGTTTAGACTCATCCCTGAAGGTAAACATACTTTTGAGTTTGCTGAACAGGTAAACTACTTCTCATTAGAGCTTCATTGTCCAAGTAACTCAGTGACTTAGTTCTCAAAATAGGATTCTTCAGAGGAAACATGTGGACTATTATTTTTACAAGGAGAATGCTTCTTCAGGAAATTTTTTCTTTGTAGAGGAGCTGTTGACTGAGCATTTGAACTTAAGAATTCTCAAACTTGGATTGTTTACCTATGGAGCAACACCCAAGTTGGTGCTTGAGGAAAGATTTCTTAGGAAATCTCTACTCCCTAGCTAGATATGTTATCACATTGCCTAGGGAATTAAAAATCTTCCCTCATTTACAAGGGAGGTTGTGATTCAGAAACAAGATCCTTGAAATTCCCACTGGAACCATGGACAATAACACATACCTACCATTTCGTGTGCTTCAGCTATTTGTCACCACTGCTACTCCCAGTGGGGGCAGGGAGTTGAAGAAATTCTCTCCTTATCCTCATTTTACTCTGGAAGAAGATACAAGGTGAAGATAAAGGATTCTTGGAGAGCAGGAGAGTGACAGAATGTGACCAGATTGCTTTCATAGAACATAATAGAAGACAATTGACCCTTAATGATCACTGAACATTTCAGTAGGTTCTGAATAATGTTTCATGTCTTTAGGTTGATGGTGGAATTCTTTAAATCTAGTAGGAACTCCTCTCATCTACTCCCCTTACATGTCTTCATGTTTCAAGTATTCTTATATGTAGAAAATTTGAGGATTTTATTTTTTAATTTATTCTTTAACTCTATTCATTTTATGGATGATTTAGCCCATTAACATTCAAAGTTATGTGTCTTTGGGCCCAATTATATTACATTTTATTAAGCATTATTAAGTACTGGCATTTTGTTCTGCCTGAAGTAATCTAATTCCAGCATTCACTGCCATCCTACAAACAATTCCATCCTATTTTTATTGATTATGCATATGTATGTGTATATATGTATGTATGTATATATTTACATATATACATATACCTGTGTGCATATATCTGTATGTGTATATATGTATGTATGTATATATTTATATATATACATACATCTATGTGCATATATATATATATATATGTATTTATGTATATATTTACATATCCCTTTCCCAACCCATATAATAGTATGGTTCAACACTCCCCTTCTCTTACCATCACACCACTATTGTATTTAAATGACTTTCACCTGTAGTGCCATGATTTTAAGAAATAATAATTTTTCTATTCTTATTCCTCCTTCCTCCAGTATACTTCTATCTAATCCATTCATGGGATTAGTCCATAGCTATTCTCTCTTAAATACAATGGCAATATTTCCTAGCGTTATGTAAATATTGATCTAATACCCAGTTGTTTCCAAAAAATACAAGGATCTGTTTATTTTGAATACATTTTACCCTTTCATTTTTATTTTGAAGGATCTTACCACAGTGAAAATTGAGCAGTTGATTATACAATATCACATAGTCAAATACAGACAGAGCCGCTGGAAAAAAGGGGGGAAGGAAAGGAGTAAGAAAGTGAAGAAAAGAGGAAGAGAGGGAGAAAAGGAGAGAAGGAAGGAAGGAGGGAAGGAAGAAAGGAAGGAAGGAAGGAAGGAAGGCAGGAAGGAAGGAAGGAAGGATAACTGAAAAGAATGAATGCACTAAGCTGAATGCAGTTTAAAGTTAGAATGAGTCATGTCATGTGTACTCTGTGTCTTGTTCAGAGCCTAATATGATAGAAGACAACAATTAGCTGCTGTTTTCCTTTGTAACAAGACACTGCCATCCTCGTAATGCTACAAACAAAGATAAAGCTGGTGAGAAACTTTAGTAATTTCTTTTAAAATCTCTTGCTCTGTTAAACTGCCCAGTGCCTTAAGGTAGCAGTTCTCAACCTGTGGGTTATGTTAAATTTGTAACAATGAAAATACATCCTGCGTATCAGATATTTACATTACGATTCACAACAGTAGCAAAATTACAGTTATGAAGTAGCAACAAAAAGAATTTTATGGTTGGGGATCACCACAACATGAGGAACTGTATTAAAGGGCCACGGCATTAGGAAGGTTGAGAACCACTGCCTTAAGGGGAAATGCATACAAATTTATGAGAATAATAGACAGAGACACAGAGAGAAAACAGAGAGACAGAGAGAGAGAGAGAGAGAGAGAGAGAGAGAGAGAGAGAGAGAGAGAGAATTCTGATTCACAGGAAGTAGTCAGTAATTCTCCAGGTGTCCACTGAACTGATCCAATGTGAAAACCAGAAGCACCCCCCATGAAGTTCACAACCAACATAGAGAGAGAAAAGGTAGCAACAGGGTGGGGAAGGGGTAGTAGAGAAGAGGGAAGTTTTCTGGAAGTGACTTTACTGCTAGAGTAACATCTTGAGAACATTTTGCTCATTTGAGTCTGGAGAGACAGGATGGTTTAGCGCTGCTCTGAGAGTCAAAAGGCCTGGGTTCTATTGTTGGTGCTGCCACTAACTGTGTGAGCTTGGTTAAGTCATTTAACTTCTCCAGACCTTCTTCCTTATCAGCAAAATGGGATCTAGAACAAATGATCTCTAAACTCCCTTTTGGCTCTGGCTGTGATCTTATTTTTTTTACAAAATTTTTTTACAAAAATTCCCTCCCTGTACCCTTCTGTATTGAAATTATATCTTATCTTAGTGCCCTTGACTTCCACCATCAGTACTACTACTCCAGTTAGTAAGTTTTTAAGTAGCTACTAAGATTGTAAAAGAGGAATCTAAAAGTCACTTATAGATTATGCTATAAATTAAGGGTATATAACAGTTTCTTGCAAACTGTCTCATATATTGACAAAGGCCATATCCTGAGACTATGTGCTAAATTAGGGGAAGCCAGCTAGGCCTTAATGTAATAGTCCTTCAGTCCTGCTAACTGTCCACAGTCTGTAAGCTTTAGTCCAGCAAAACATGCTAATGAACTAACTCTAAAGAGTTGCTGGTAACTTTGAGATTTAGCTATGCTGATGAACTAAAGGGACATGGATAAGTCTTAGTTCAACCCATTCTCCAGCAAAATCCCATAAAAATGGGACCCCGAATGCCTGCTCCCTGAACACTTCTCCAACTTCTAAGAGTCTATGTTGCCCAAGTGCTCCCGTCTCTGATCCAGTTACATAAATTATTCTCTGTGCCCCTCACCTTTCCCATTCTCTTCCCCACTAGTGCCTACCTCCTCCACTACCCCATCCCCTATTCCCATCCTGTTTGTTTCTGTACTCTCTGTGCCTTATTAAAGTGTATTTTAACCATTACTCCCTGCTTGCTGCCACCATGGTCTTTCCTGGAAAGTATCTAAAAAAACAATAACTTAGATATGCCCTCAACCATAGGGACCTTCTAGTGGTCTCATTCCTTTTATTGCAAACTGAGAGTACCAGGACTAAGAATATAAATTATTTTTAGCCTCACCTACACATGAACAAACATGGTGTGAAAAATTCATTGATAGAAAGCAATGGTGGGCAGCTGAACTTGGTGTTACCTTCAAGGAGGAGGTTTTTTCTTTATTTACAATAAATCAATTAATAATTCTGTAATAATTTAAACAATACAGTTCAAGATAGTCCCTGCTCTACAGGAGTTTACAATCTAAGGGGGAAGACAACGTATGAGTAAGTATACATAAAAGAAATTATATACAAGATATTAGGAAATAATTAACAGAAAGGTATTAGAATTGAGAGGGGTTGAGGAGGACTTCCTGTAAAAGGCAAGGTCTTAACTGAGACTTAAAAGATCCTCTTTGATTAATATCCTCTTCCCCATTCATGAAATGACAAAGGTCAAGTATCTGAGACAGTAATGGGTTGACAGTTGGTCACTGGGGAAAGTCATTTCTTTAAATTGAGTGAGCAGGGAAAATGATCCTATCTATTTGGTTTAATGAAAACTGGAAAGCTGGAATTTGGAGCTTTAATCCATGCTCTGGCATTATTAGGACTGTTAACTGTGCCACCTTAATTCAACAAGCATTTAACAAACACCTACTACATGTGTGTCAAATACTAAACCAAAAAAGGCCTTATTTATATAAAGTATAGGGAAACCACTTTGGCCAGAAGTCGACCAGTTTAGATTGTAACCTCCTTGAATCTTCCACAGAGTCTAGTGAAGTACCTTTCCCATAGTAGGCACTCAAGAAACACTCTCTGAATGAAGACAATGTTTTATCATCCTGGCCCACCAAGATCACTTCAGACCTGGCCAGAAGGACATAGAAGACATTAAGAGCCTCCTTTCTTAATAGCTTCAGATTGGCTTGTGAATGGATCCATTAACTATGCACTAAGGAGAAATCCAACTACTTTAAACCCATTGGAGCAGGTGCTTTTAGCAAGGAAATTGCTGCAGATGGTGTCTTGAAAACCTTTGTTTTAATATTTGTTAAGCATTCCCCCCAAGTCCCCTCCCCCAATGAGAGCATGTATTTGTTTTACCTTATCCAATAATCAGAGACATGGCCATCTGCTAGTATAGTCAGCAAGGTACAAGAAAGTCAGATTTAATCATTTTAGCTTCTGCTACTTGAAGGCTTTATTTCTTGGTACCACAGGGACACGTACAGCTCAGCTAAAGGAGGGAGCTCTAGCAAGCTCTGAATTCTGATAATGAGCATGCCTGCAGATAAATCATCAGAGAATTAAAATTCAAAATGAAAATCAATTGATTGCTGGACAGAAAGGGAATTTCAAATCATCTCCTTGCTTATGTTTTAATTATACTTAAAAAAAAGGATTTCCCTTGCTCTTTACTCAAGGAAGCTTGGAGTTTATTATTGAGAGAAGCGTGTCCTCATTTCACTTATTATGCAGGATGAACAGCATGTAACTATCACTTTTGCTTAGAATGGTCAATAATGCACATCTGCTACCAATACAACATTGAAGAGCATTTAATTGGGTTCCTCCAATTGGACACATCCATCCCTGGCCTGACAAATTGGGAAGCCATATCTGAATTAAGTGAAGATAAATTAGGCTATTTATTTCTAATCAAAGATAGACCTTTGCAACTAGTGCCATTAAGTTTGACTTCCTTGGGAGAGTACAAGAGGCCTAAAAATGAGAGCCACTTCTAAGGACTTATAAGTGGGAATCAAGGTCTCATGCAGTTTCCCTGAATCTAAAGAGGGATAAAATCAACAAGTAGTGAAACTTAAAATTTGACCTGAAGGCTAAAGATACTACCCCCCAAAATCATAATAAATGTCTCTAAGCCCTTTCTAGTCTCAACATAATTATCAGCATTGGATTAGTGTCAATGTGGTACAGAGAAGGCAAAGCTATTTATAGCTGAGAGTGTCCTTAAGAGGCCATAGAGTTCAAGCCCCTCATTTACAGATGAGAAAACTGAGGCCCTTAGAAATTAAGCAGCTTGCACTTATAAACTATAAGCAACAGAATTCAGGTTTTAAAAAATAATAACCTGCATCTTAATCTGGTTCTGCCATGCTAGGGGGTGATGTAGGCTTATGTGTTTGACACCTCTGATTTAAAACAATGACATGGAGAAGGAGTTCTTTGGGGTGGGGGGACAGCATAGGACCTGCTCTGACCTCGAAGGCTTATTGTGATCATTGAACTCTCCTCTGGTTTTCCTGTGTCTTACTTCATTCAAACTCTGTTGTAAAGGGCACAGCTCTGATGGGTTGGCCATGTTGCTCAAATGCTACACCTTTGTACTTTTGTCTAAAAGACTGTTTTATGGAGAAGTCACATAAGGAAATCAATCACACTGAGTCAGAGGAAGTGATACAAGGATGTTCTCAAAGTCTATCTGAAGAAATTTGGAATTGATTGTGAAATATGGCACATCATGGAGTGCTCTTACCAAAAATACTGTGCTATGAGCAGTATTACGGTAGCTCAAAAGAAACTTGAGATGAGCAAATTTAGAGATCTCTTTACTCCAAATGTTCATAGGGACTATTTATGCCCAACTTGTGGTGGAGGCTTCTGAGTTTGTATTGGTTTGAGCAGCTACAGTCAGGCACACTGTATCTACCTTGACCCCAATATAGTGACTTTATTTTGGTTCTCTTTAAGCACCAAGAACAAGCACCAACCAACTTCCTACTCTGTAACCCAGTTGTAGTGTTTGGGTCCTGTGTCCCAGTTTTCTATCTCATTTCCCAAACCTTTCATAGTACTGGAAATGGAAGAGACCTCAGAGACCATCTAGTCCAAACTCTACTTTTACTAAAAAAGAAATGGAATGGATGTTGTATTTTTTGTCAAAGGTTGGTGGAGCTGTGAACTGATAAAACCATTCTGGAGGGCAATCTGGAACTATGCCCAAAGGGCTATAAATAATTGCATACCCTTTGACCCAGTAATACCACTTTGGGGGTTGTATCCCAAAGAGATCATAGAAGTGGGAAAGGATCCCATATGTACAAAAGTATTTTTTGCAGCTCTCTTTGTGGTGGCAAAAAACTGGAAATTTAGGGCATGCCCATCAGTTGGGGAATGGCTGAACAAGTTATGGTATAGGAATGTAATGGAATACTATTGTGATATAAGAAATGGGAAGGAGATGGACTTCATAATTACCTGGAGAGGCTTATACTAATTGATGCTAAGTGAGAGGAGCAGAACCAGTAAAAATTTGTGCACAATCACAGATAAATCATATGTATGACGACCAACTTTGAAAAACTGGACTCTTCTCAGCAATGCACAGTAAAAAGACAACCCTACAAGTCTCAGGACGGAAGGAGATGTCTACATTCAGAGAAAGATCTAGAAAGACCCGAGTTTAAATGGAGACTGAAGCAACAC
>JAQQSW010018394.1:0-11253 GCA_028646575.1 Pseudocheirus occidentalis | reverse complement strand
AATGAATGAATGAATGAATGAATGGATAAGAAATTAATTATTAATTTAAAAATATATTAGGTACACAATGCACAGTAGCAAATGACCATGGTAATCTTGTTCTTAATAAACTTAAAAATCTAAATTTTTGGGATAAGAACTCAGCATTTGAAAATTCCTAGAGAGCTCGAAAGCTGTTTTTCAGAAACTAGGTATAGAACAATATCTAAGATCATATTCTAAGATAAGGTCAAAATGGGCACATGATTTAAACATAAAGTGTGATATCATAATCAAATTAGAGCAGCATGTAAAAATTTTATCTGTTAGGTCTATAGCTATGAGTGTATGACCAAATAGGTGATAAAGGGAATCATAAGAAATAAAATAGATAATTTTATTACATTAATTTTTTTTAAATGGACAAACAAAACTATAAAGCCAAGAATGTAAGAAAAGCAGAAATAGAGTGGATGGTGGCATGGTAATAGAGATTTGTACAGCAAGTTTCTCTGATAAAGTCCCAGTTTCTCATAGACATAGAGAATGATTTCAAATTCTTTTTTAAAAAAGCCTTTCCCCAATTGATAAATTTCTAAAACAACATATCAAATCAATCTAGAATTACATTAAAAATGTTTTAAATTACTATCAATTACCAAAATAAAAATTAAAACAACTCTGAGGTACCTTCCTATTACTATCTGATCACCTAACATTATGGAAAAGGAAAAAAAATATTAATGCTGGAGGCAATGTAGAAAAATTGTACTGTTGGTGGAGTTATGAATTGGTTCAACAACTCTGGAGACTAATTTGAAACTTTACCCAAAATGCTATGCATCTCTATCTATATACCTTTTGACTCAAGAATACTACAACTAGGTATGTATCCCAAAGGGATAATAGGAACTATACATATACACATATACATATATTTATATGCATGTATATATGTGTATGTATATGTAAATATGTCTATATATGCATAAAAGTGTATGCATATGTATCAGTTCTTTTGTGGTGGTGAAGAATTAGAAATTAAGGAAATTCCAGCCAACTGGGGAATGACTGAACAAATTGTAGTAGATGATTATAATGGAATACTACTGTGCTATAAGATGAGGAGCAGGAAAGTTTCAGAGCATCCTTAGAAGACCTGTATGAATTGATAAAAAGTGAATTGAGCAAAAGCAGGAGAATATTGTACACAGTGCCAGAAATATTACAATAATCAACAGTGAAAGATTTAGGTCTCTGATTAAAACTACAAGACTAGACAGTTCTGATGAACTTACGTTGTAAAATGCTATGCTTTACCCCCCAACCCTAGGGGGGTGAGATATCAATGAATTCAGTTTAAATTGAAGCATATTTTTTAATTTTATGTGAAACTGTTTCATCAACACACCTAATATTTAAATACGTTTTTCATGATTCCATATGTATCACTGATATTATATAGATGGGGCAGACATTGGAAGGAAGGGGAAAATAGAACTCATAATTTAAAAAAAATGTTAACAATAAATAAATAAGTTTATTTCCAATAACAAATTAACATTGTTTAAACAACAATACAAGCTTATAAATGAAACAGGTTACATAAGAAACATAAGCAATAAAAAATGCTATCCATTTTTTAAATAAGTCAAAGAACATAAATTACTGAAGGAAATAGTCCTTTTTTTTTAACAGGATCTCCTTATAAAATTGGAAAGGATTTCTATAGAAATGAAGTGAGAGCTAGAGCTTGTGCCATATAACATATTAAATTCAAAATACATATGCAAATTCAATGTAAATTGTCACATCATTTGAAAAGTAGAGGATATAATGGAGGCTAGATTTCACAGCTATGGCTGGGGGTGAGAATATTTATGAAATAAGTATATGTAAATTAAGAAGGAAATGAAAATATATAAGTATATATAAATTAACATAACTCTGAAGTTTCACCTCACATTGAGTAAATTGACAAAGGTGACAAAAAAAGAGAGCAGTCGTTTTTGATTGTGAGAAGATATAACTTATCTCCACAACTTATCTTTTCTCAATCTTTCCATTCACAGCTTCACTAATTCAGATCCTCATTACTTCTTAGTTGTATTTTTGCAATATTTTCTATATTACTCTTTCTGTCTGCATGTACTCCCCTCTCCAAAAGAGATGCAAAAGTAACTTCAGAATGGACAAGGAAAACGCACAAAACCCCCAAATTACCAGTATGAGCTAATTCATCATCATTGTCATCATTTTCATAGCTATTAATTCTATAGGAATTTCAGTTTTACAGATTGCTTCAGAGATATTAAAGTCTCTTGATCCTTACAACAGCCCCATGAGGCAGAAGTTTATTATCTGGATCACACAGTTAGTATCTAAAACTGTATTTGGTCTCAGCCCTAGCTCTAGATTGGGTGTTTTATGCATGTTTTGCTTATTAACTGTTTTTTTGAATTAACTATTTCCATGAAGAAGTATTTTGGAAGTTTGTTCATACTTTTACATCACCTTGATTGTCCTCTGCAACTTGTAACTACATTTTGACAACTCTGGAGATAATACGAATCAGAAATGCTTAGGATTATGAGTCAAAACCTGATGATATGTAAACTGTTTCCTAATTACAGCATTCATATTTGTGTAGTTGACTAGTCAATTTCAAATGATATTATTATACTCCTTACTTTTCTGAAGTTAATTTATCTGAAAGCATTAGTAGTTGGTGACTTTGCTGTAAGCTCTTAACTTTAAAAATGACCCTTCAATCTATATTTGATTGATACAGAAGACATTGAAGCATTTTTTCAATGTGACATCTTGAAAGATCACCACCACCACCACCACCACCACCACCACCACCACCATCATCATCATCATCATCATCATCATCATCATCATTTTTTTTGGAGGGGGTTAGGTGTAGCAATTGGGGTTAAGTGACTTGCCCAAGGTAACATGGCTAGTAAGTGTATTAAGTGTCTGAGGCCACATTTGATCTCAGGTCCTCCTCAAATGCTCTATTCAGTACACCACCTAGCTGCCCCAAGATATCCTAATAATAAAGCAGTGGAATATTAGAAATGTTTCAGTGGAACTTTTGTATGAAGAAAAATGTATTCCTGTGTATGTGTACACATATGTCTATGACTGTATATGTACATATGACATACATACCTGCTGTTATTCTATATCAGTATAAAGCTTACTACAAATTATTTAATTAAGGAAAAATGCTCATGAGAACATTTTATTTAATATCACAGAAAGCGAGTTCTTTTATTATAATAACTGTTAAAAGATATGAAAAATATAGCATTTTGATAGCCTCATAACAATATCTTTAATCAGAGTCTGTGTGATTGATAAATAATATAAATATAATGCTACAAAAATATCATTACTGTGACCAGGTCTTTTTTATCTTACAATTTGAACTAAATACCCTTATTTAGTATTTTTTTCTTGATGAATTTTTCTTGTCCTGAGTGATGTCCATTTCTAATTAATAAGAAATATTATGGAGTGATAATTTTGTCTCCCCAGTAGCATTGAATAACAGTAATAGAGACATAATTGCATAGTTCATGAGAGAATCCTTACCCATGCACTTGTATTTTATAGTCAGATGTTATAGTTCAAAACAAAGTCATTTGATAAAATTGTATAGCAAGCAAAGTAACAGTAAAACATACTGCAAAGGATCTAGGTGGAATTTTTATTTTATTCTTAAAGGATGGACTACCTTATTTACAGAGCTTTGGCTGGAAAATGTTTTTCATCTCCAGAAGAAGATAATTTACCCAAGATGTTGAATATTTTGGAACACAAAACAGAGGCAAGTAATTGGTGTCCTCATGTTTAATCTTTTTTATTTTTTTACTCAGCTTAATGATCATTAAATCTGCTGGAGTCCAAACTTTAGTTTACAGTGGACGCTTTTTATTTCTCCCAGTTTTTATCTTTAATAACCTGACCACATCTTGCTATTGTTTTGTAGAGACTACTCTTCCAACAGATCATAAATGGCTACGAATCCCCTAGTTCTCCATTCTAAAATATTGCAATTTGCCTGTGCAAGATGATTAAGCATGAAAAGAGATGAAGCTAAAACTGGGAAGCAATATGACTATCTCTTCCTTTTTTTCTATCATATTAGTAGCCTCTTATCTGTTTATTTGGGCAGTCAAAATTTAAAACCTTTCCAAAACTGCAACTGTGACTTTGCTACTATGAGAAACTATTTTTATTAGATTGTAATAACAACAAAATTGAAGAGTATTTTGAGGTTTTTCTAATGATGGCTTACTGAAGTTAGAGTCCCACAGGTATAAACAAATACAAACACAAAGAAAAATAGAGTGGATTTGCATCATTATAACACAATTTTTTTCACTTTCTTTATCTGGAAAATAATAAGCATATTTACCTAATATAAAAATGTAACAGAGATTTCATGCAAGAACAGGTCTTGTTCTCTTTTGTATAAGACCTCGGAAAAGAAAGGATGGAATTGGCCTTTTCTTATTTTGAAGCCACTTAGGCCATGATTTTTCCCCATATACATATTTTTTCTCATATTGCATCTCTTCAACTTCTTGAGTGTCATTTCAACCCCCTCATATACTCCTTCTCCTACTCCTTCTCCTCCTCTTCCTTTTCCTTTTCCTGTCTACCTACCTACTACCTACTACCTACCTACCTACCTAACATACAACACTCACCATAAGCCAGTCACTATGCTAAGTACATTAGACAAACTGACACGAAATGTTTGAAATTCATCAATGAAAAAAAAATGTATTTTGTCATATATTTACTAACCAATGTTGCATGATATTATTGCTCACATTCTTCCATCAGCAGCATCATCTGTAACTTTTTGCAAACGAGTTCTCAATTTAAACTGATACTTGTACTTGACTCTCAAGTGTTTGTTTAGCAAGGAAATCCTCTAGTTTTATTACCTACCTTGGTTTCTGGACTATTCTGGACTCCTTCTTGTAGTCATTGTTTTACGTTGATTGACGTTTTCAAAGTGTAATAACAACTTTTCACCAGGGGTGTTGAGAATATCATCAGAATCCCTATTACTTTCAATGCATCTGTTTGTTATTAATGCATTTTCTCTGTCTCCTAGTGTGGATCATGGCCTTAATGTAGAGGGGTTTATATGTTCTTCAAAATAAATGTTAGAACAAGGCCTCCTCATAACAAACCATTTCCCTTCACATTCTGTCTCATTGAGTCTCTTTACCAAGGGCATCACTTCATAATGTGTTTAATCTAAAGAGTAAAAGAAACATTAAGCAAGGCAATAAATAAAGGCTTTTCAACAAAGGCAAGACTTAAAACATACAGTAAATCCCTCAAAGGGACCATGATTCACTCCTTGTTCCAACATTCTGACCTATTTGAGGAAGGGTTTTGGGAGGTCCCTAAAACTCAGAAGTTCAGTTATCATTTGTTCTCAGCTGATATTTTGCAAAAGATATTTTACTCAAGGTATTTCAGAGTAACTCAATTGATACTTAGACTACAAAGTGCCCAGGAAGCTGTTTGCTTAAGTTCCCTCACTTGAAATTAAGTAGCACATGCATTGTTCAATATTTTTGTCCCTTTGATACAAGACCAAAGTATTCCAGAAACTATTTGGTCTTCACTTTGTTGAGATCATGTGATTTCTACCTTTCTTTCTTTTAAGTATCAGAATAAAGAATCCAGATCCTGTGTGTGTATGTGTGTGTGTGTGTGTGTGTGTGTGTGTGTGTGAGGGAGGTGGATAATTTATTTCAGCTAAGTGGCCTTTTTGTGCTTCCTTTTAAGCCAGGTTAGTGACCCTGCCTTTTTAGTCTGTTTGAGGGAACACTGCTGTCTGTAGTACAAAGCTGTCTGCTTATTCTTTTGAACTGGAGGGCAGCAGCTCATAAGACTGGTAAGTAGAGAGTCAGAAAGTTGGTTTTAAACCATCTTTTAAACCTGGAGATTTAAATAAGACAGATACTCAAATCAAGACACATTTGGCCAAGTTCCTCATGCTTCCTATTTTTACATCTTTCTACAGAATTATGTAATGAGATTCTTGCTAAGAGCAATGCCCTAGGGCACTATGAGCACCTCATTCAATTTAAAAAAGAAACAAAAAAGATAAATTATTCCAGTTGCACTGTATCTACTAAGGCAAGAATGTGAACTAATATGTGAGAAACATTTTTAACTCTAGAGATTTAAATAGGGTTTGCTTATTAACTCTTTATTTAACCAGACTATTGAGTCAACTAAAACATTTCATAACCCTCAATCCAAGATCTACTGAACCTATTTATTCCCTTCTATTCTATTTTGGCACACAAATATCCCTCCATTCCTTATTCCATGTGTGTGTGTGCGCGCGCGCGTGTACGTGTGTGTGCATGTCATATTCTGTCTCTGCCTCTTTCTGTCTGTCTATCTCTCTAATTTTAATAGCTTTTGTACATTAGTATACATTGACCAGCTCTGGAATCAAAAAATGTGCCGGTAAAATAACTGCAGGCTAAGCATTGGCTGAAAGCAAACTCACTCATGGAAAAGAATCAAGGCCAGGTGGCAGCTGATTTGGCAATAGAAATGTGATATCAGACGTCGGTTGCAGCTGACTAGTTTGCTCTTCACAAACAATATCATGCATTTTAATGGTTTCATACTAGATGCTTAATGAAACTTTTATAAGTTCAAAACCACCATCTTCTCAATCACATTTGTCTTTTGAATGCCAGAACAACAAAACTTCCTTTTACATAATTCCCTAGAGAATTTAGTCTTATTTGAAAAGATGTATTTTCATCTGGTCACATAAAATTACACATTCAAATTCAGAAAAAAAAATAGGTTTTATAGTGGGTTTTTTGTTTCCATATTGACATGTTCTGACTATATGCTTTCCACTACTGAGTTTATGTTAGTTTTGCTTTCTCAATTCTGCTAGATCTTGAAGTTGAATGCCTTCCCACAGTTAGTTTCCTGTTGTATGCATTATTGTTTTTTCAGTCATTTCACTTGTGTCTCGCTGACACAATTAGGGGTTTTCTTGGCAAAGACATTGGAGTAGTTTGCCATTTCCTTCTCCTGTTCAGCTGGAAGATGATGAAACCAAGGCAAACAAAGTGAAGTGACTTTCTCAGGGTCACCTAGCTAGTGATATTTCCTCCTCAACCCCGGCTCTCATACTAGGGGGATATCGATATTCATATTTGCTTTTGCTCCAGCGTCCTCACCATTCAGTTCCTCAACCTACTCACTTCCCGAGAATTAGTTTTCTATCTCTTTTCTGTCCCACACAGATATGGCAATACCTTTGTTCTTGCCATCACACACAAATTTACTAATTTAATACTCAAGAATTCCATAAATCTACCATGACAAATTGGCCTTCAACCTCTCCTTCTGTTTTGTCTTATGAAACTCTGCTTTTCATATATACAATTATCACCAGTCCTTCAATCCCACAATTCTCTTCCAAGCCATTTGCTGTGCATTAGCCACTATCTTTCTTTATTCTTTTTTTGTCTGATCTTGATTTCTTGGTAAACCAATTCAAGCCCATACTGTCCTTTTCTATTGCAGCCCTAGGATACTAATCATTTAATTGCTTTTCCCTTGCTAAATCTCCATCTTAGATCACTGCCCTCATTCACCACTTTTGCTTCTATCTATGTGCTGCTAGAAAAAAAGTAGGAAAATTCATGTAACCGTTCTGATTCGGTATAATGTATGTTTATATTACATGACTTCAACCTGGCCCTCACCGCTGCTAGTCAATCCCACTACAATTTCCTTATTGACTTGCTTTTGTGGCAGGTGAAAAATGAAATGATTGTGGAAACAAATTTGAGCTTCCAAGAATATTGTTTTACTAAGCAATGTATGCCAACTTCCTAATAAGTCAGAACCAGGTCCCCTCAGCTTTGGCATTGGACCCTGAATAGAGGAGGAGACAGATATTTAAAAAATGTTTAAATTAAAATTAAACTAAATTTAAATCTTTTAAATTAAATTATTTTCAATTAAATTTAAATTAAAAACAATCATGGATGAGCCAAGATGGTGGAACAGAAGCAGGAACATTTTTAAGCTCCTCCAAGAATTTTGTCACTAAACCTTAAAAAGTGAATCTGAACAGATTTTAGAGTGAGAATCCATTTAGAGTTAGAATCCATTGGGAGATTGAGAGTGGCAGATTTCCAGCCCAGGAAAATACCCAAATAGATCTGAGGAGGGGGATTATGGTACTCTTGAGGCCAGCACCAGTGCGCACCAGAGAGCAGACTACAGCAGAGTGAGAAGGAGCCCCAACCAGTGGACTCACCCATACCAAGGTCTATTTGCAGCCATCTCACCATAGGACAGAGGATTGATTGGTCGGAGCAAGGTAAGAGAGAGTGCAGGGCCCACAGCAGTGACATCAGTTTCTCCTAGAGTTATCAGCCCACAGCATGGAAGTCTGGAAATCACCTACCTGGATTTCCAGAGGCTAGGATGGCAAAGTGAGCCCTAGCTTCTCTAATTCCCCTTCCCTGTACCAGAAAATCCAGAGATAAATGTCCCACCTAGAGAAAAATCCTGAAATAGTGGAAATAGCCTCAGTCTTAGGAATCACAGAGAAAGGGTATAACTGAAGCAGTAAGGAGTCTGAAGTAAATGTTGGAGGGGTCACAAAAAGGGCATAGAGGTAGAAATCTGAAGCAACTAGACCACCCCTCTCTAACTCAGGGGAAACACTGGCCTTGGCCTGAGTTTAGTCATCTAGAGGCTACAACACACAAAACCAACAACCAGACACCTAGCTCCCAGCTTGAGAAGCATGGGTCAGAGCCCTCTGTACCCCAGAAGCAGAAATACACTTTAAAGGCCAGGAAATATGCAATCAAAATGGGCTGAAGCAACTTACAAAGGGAAGACCAAAGATGATTTAATCTTATTATTGTGAACAAGAGGAATTACTGTCAGGAGACACCATGGACTCTATATTCACACTGGAGGCCACAGAAGGACATGTGAATTGGTATCAAGACCAAAAAGCATTCTTGGAGGAGCTCAAAAAAGATTTTAAAAGCCAAATTAGAAAGGTAGAAGATACATTTAAATCTACAGTAAGAAAATTGGAAAAAAAATCTTACCAAAGTAAACAAATTCCTAAAAAGTAAAATTTGTGAACTTGGAGAGGACGTTCAAAATCTAATTGGAGAAAATGCCTCCCTAAAAAAGGAGCTTCAAAAACTAACCAAAGAAAATAATTCACTAAAAATTAGAATCAGTCATCAAAGCTAAGGACTCTATGATGCAGGAAGTGTCAGTCAAACAAAACATGAAGATTGAAAAATTAGAAGAAAGTACAAAATATCTCACTGGAAAAACAACTGACCTGGTGAACAGATCCAAGAGAGATAACATAAGGATTATTGGTCCTGGAAAGCCATGATGAAAAAAGCAACCTGGACAACATCCTCCAAGAAATTGTCAAATAAAACATTCCTGAAGTCCTAGAATCAGAGGATAAAATAGCTATCAAAAGAATTCACTGGACTCCTCCTGAAAGAGATCCCAAATTGAAAACTCCAAGAAATATAGTAGCCAAATTCCAGAGCTAAAAGTTCAAGGAGAAAGGCCAAAAAGAAACAATTCAAATATTGTGGAACTACAGTCAGGATTACACAGGACTTAGCAGCTTCTACATTAAAAGATCCAAGGGTTTGGAAATTCACATTTCATGAGGCAAAAGAGCTAGGACTGCAACAAAAGGATCAACTATCTGGCAAAACTGAGGATAATATTTCAGGCAAGGAGATGGTCATTTAATGGAATAAGGGACTTTCAGACTTTCCTGATGGAAAAGCCAGAGCTCAATGGAAAATTTGATCTCCAATTATAAGACTCAAGAAAGATATAAAAAGGTAAACAAGGAAGACACAGCAACACACACACACACATAACTTGGTATTTGATGAGAGCTGACGGTTTACATCTCTATATGAGAAGCTGATACCTGTCAATACTGAAATTTATATGATTATCACAGTCTTTAAAAGGGATATAAATAGATAGAGGGTGTGGGTATAAATGAACTAATCTGATGAAAAAAACCTTATTAAGGGGTTCAAAGGGATTCTTATGGGAAAAAAAGGAAAGGATGAGGCAAAAAAGGTAAATTTTGCCACATGAAGAGGCATAAAAACACAAGATAGTAGAGGGAAAGGAGGGAGAGAGGTGAACATCATATGATCTTTATTCTCATTGGTTCTGGTTCAAAGAGAGATCAACATAATCAGTTAAGTTTAAGATTCTTATGTAAAAAGACACAAAACCCTATATAATAGAGGGAAAGGAGGGAAGGAGATGAGCAGTGTATGAAATTCACTCTCATTGGTTTGGGATCAGAATGGGATTAACATACTCCAATATGTATAAAAAAAATTGTGCCAGACAGGCAGCAGGAGGGACAAAGGGGAGAAAAAAATGAGGGGGGTGGTAAGAATGGAGGAAAGTAGTAGTAAGGGGAAAGGGTAGGTAAAGGGGGAGTCGCAGGGAGGGAATACTTACAGAGGCAGCAGTCAAAAGGAAAATTCTTAAGGAGGAGAAGGGAGAAGGAAGAAACAAAAACATAAACAGGGGAGGGTATAGGATGGAGGAAAGACACAGTAATCATAACTGTGAATGTGAATGGTGTGAGCTCTCCCATAAAATGAAGGCAGATAGCAGAATGGATTAAAAACCACAATCCTACAATATGTTGTCTAAAAGAAACACATTTGAAACAGTGAGATATGCACAGGGTAATGGTAAAAGGTTGGAGTAGAATATACTGTGCTTCAGCTAAAGTAAAAAAAAAAGAAAGTAGGGGTAGTAATCCTTATCTCAAGTAAAGCAAAAGCAAAAACATGTCTAATAAAAAGAGATACATGTAAGGGCTTTAAATTTCTGCCTAATGTAAATTCTAAATGTGGAAAGTATGGTACGTAGAAATCTCCAGAAGTGGGGGTTTATATGTGCTGGTATGAGAACATGAGTCACACAGGAAGAGCTTGGAGATGTGCAGGAGTGCATGTGAGTGCCTGGAGCTATAGCATACGTGGCAATTACTGCCCGGGGCTATAGCATACATGGAAATTACTACCTGGAGCTATAGTGTATGTGGCAATCACGGAGAATATCCAGTGAGAATTAGTTCATGTTACGTGAAACTTCGGGGCACCTCACAATGGCTTCCTGTAAACACCTTTTGTGAGTACGTGG
>JAQQSW010018393.1:0-11253 GCA_028646575.1 Pseudocheirus occidentalis | reverse complement strand
GTTCTGGGCTGGGGGGTAGGGACAAAAAGGGGAGAAAATTTGTAACTCAAAACCTTGTGGAAATGAATGATGTAACCAAGAAAATAAATTAAAATTAAAAAAAAAAAAAAAAAGAAGACTATGACAGAGGAGGTTTTGGTCAACGCTGTAAAAAGCTACAGAGAAGTCAAAGAAGACAAGAAATAGCAAACTAATTGCTTAGTCGGTCTTTAGAAAGGAAACATCACCCTGTTGCCGAGGTTGTATTCTATTGGCATAGTATTTGAAAATCAAGAGTCACTTCCATGTCATGATAGCTTCTGTGGCTAGATGGTGCCCATGGACAATGAGCCAGAACCAAATTAAACAGAAAGACTAGGATGGCAAAGGGCCTTGAATTCATATCACATGAGGATCACTTGAAGGAACTGGGCCCGTTTAGCTTGGCAAAGTAGATGTTAGCGGAATAAGACAGCTTTCTACAAATATTGAAGGACTGTCATGAGGAAGACAGAAGAGATTTGCTCTGCTTGGATTTATGGACAAGAACTAGGAATAATGAGTAGAAATTGCAAATAGGCTAATTTAGGCTTAATAGAAAGAAAAACTTGCTATAATCAGAACTATCCATAAGTAGAATGAACTACGGAAGTGGAGGTGAAGAAAAAGTATGTTCACACTCAATGGAGCCAAGAAAGACCAAGTGACAATTTGTCAGAGTTGTAAAAATATTTTTTAGATGTAATTCCCTTCCAAATCTGAAATTCTATTAATTTTAGTAAATACTTAAGAGGTAATGTTAACTACAATGAAATCTCAATTAGAACATGACTCATTATTGCATACCTTTGGTTATCAACATGGTCAAATGATGGCCCCCACACATAATAAGTATATACTTTTCATAAAAACCTAGCATGAGTTGGTTTGAGCCCTGTTCTCCCAATGAAGCATTATAAAGTCGTTCTGTTGTGTACTATAATTATCAAAAAATATTTCCCAAACTTTATTGACAATATTTGTGACAGTGAGAAAAATACAACTTTGAAAATTATATCTTACAGAGTATATTTGCCACCGTAAGATACAAAAGGTTACTGTTCATTTATATCTTATTAGATGCTTCCCTCTCTTCCATAACACTGTTCATCCGGCCTACACTTCATGCTCGAGTCATGCAGATTAGAGTTGACTCTCAATTACACAAAGTCTTTCTCCAAAGATGACAGTCCAAATACAGTAGAGATAAAATGCATCAAGGTTTAAAATAGGTCCGTTCAGCCCCAGTGCCGCTTCATCATGAAATGATATAATTCACTGATGCCTCTGCCTAGCCTAACATATGTTCTATTCACAGCCCGCGTCACTCTTCATTTGTAATTATTTCTTTCTTTTTTTTTACCCCATCTTGTAATACTTTGCTTGGTTGAAGACAAATACTGAAAGGCAAAAGAGTATTATTGTATGATGACCTGTTCCAGGGTGTTAAACCCCTGTCAAGGTTTGATTTTAACATGGGGTATTGATGACAGTACATCAATTCAGGCATCATGTCCTGAATTACCCTATGTTAATTATTACTTGAGTGCAGTATGCATGAAAATGCTGTTTCATTGACTAAAAGGATTTGACTGAATAAAAATCCATTTCTCATCTGGTTGCTTATGGATAAAGACATTTTTTCTCTTTGCCTTGGATTGTTCTTTATTAAATATGATTTTTATAAGATTGTATGAATAAATTGTCTCACTCAACAACAGATCTAGGCATTTTTTAAACAAAGAAAATTAAATGGATTGTCTACTGTTGGCAACTATTTAACAAAGTATTCACAGTTAATAGTTTAGGCAGATTATTCATAACAAATGCTGCCAAAAACAAAGTTATTTGTATCTTTTGTGGAGAAGGAAAATTTCAAATAGTTACCTCTCTGACTGAAAGGAAATGGAATTGATCACTTTTAGAATTACGTTCAGATGGCATAAATGTATCAAGTTCTAACTGTCATTTAAAAACTGCAATTGAATTTAAAGGTAAAATTAAGATTACTTTTCATATCTGAAAGAACTCTCTCATTTCTCTCTCTCCTAATTAACATTACATAAAGTTTAAATCACTCCTAAAACTAGTACTTTAATCACCTTTTGCCATATCTGAATACAAAATAACTCAATTTTCTCATCTATAAAATGAAGGGACTGAGATAGATGAATTTTAAATCCTACTTCCAGCTCTAAACCTATGATCTTATGAACACATTAAAAAAACAAGGTGGAGAGTATGTTTATTCCCCACCCCCTTACAATTCATTAACAGCAAAAGCCCTTGTTTTATATGTAGTAGAATTACACATTTGTTCTTAAAGGAGGAATTTTTTTTTACATACACATAAGTTTGAAATATTTTCTTTATCATATTCTCAAAACTAACATGTAACTTACAATCCTATATCCTTAATGTAATGTAATGTATGGTAAATGATAAAATCATACAGAATTAATAAGGCAAAAAAAATCTACTCTCCAAAGATAAATATTACCTAATGTAATCATAGCCATAACAACCAACAGCTATGCACTTATTTTATATTTTACATGCTTTGAAGGTATTTCAAAAGAGATAATGTCAATTTTTCACTATTTTATTTGTCAAAAAACTTGTTCAAAACCACCACTACACCCATCAAAAAACACCTAGGAAGAAAAAAGACCTATAAGCTTCATTTGATATCCATATTTACTGGTGAAGTGTAATCTTACTGCTTCCCCAAAACTCATTCCTAAGCGAAAGCTAGCAGACTACAAAAGACTGAGGCGAGGACAAACATTTTAAGCAAAATCTACTAAAACTATAGAAATTATTTTTGTTTGCTTAAACCTAAATCTCTTCCTGTGTTCAAATCTGATTCACTGTCACGGGATCTAAAACAACTTTGTGATGTTGTTTAATCAAGGATCACTGTGTCGCTATATTTTAATGCTTTTATTGTTCACAGCCGTGTAGTATTTCCTTTAGACGGCATGCCTCTACTTGACTTATGGAAGTGGCTTTTACTTATGGCAACAAAAAAGGGAGGGGGATTGTAAATGCCTGATATTTTGTCTAAAGAGTCCTTTGCTGCATTGCCACTGGTCTACCCATTACACATGGCTACTGATGAAAAAATAAGCAAAGGAATGCTTTACTCAGCACATTTGTTCTACTTTGGATTGCTTTCTTTTCCATGATAAAGGAAAACTATGAGTAAAATTAAAAGAGCTTTTAAAAAAGTTTTTGAAATAGTTTTTGGAGAACTAGGAATAGTTGGAAATGGATGGACACTAAAGAGACTAATTTAAAAGTAATAAATAATATTTTTTCTGGACAATAGAAATATATACTGTTGTGAATTAATGGCTTTGGCCATTCAATTTGCTTCCATTCAACAAACACGTATTAAGTTTTTCTACTACACCTGCAAGGCTGTGGGCTATGTACTAAGTGACCTGAATCTTGGGTGCACCCGTAGTAATGCTCCCATTTAAAACAGAGAGCTATGAAGTGTAGAATGGGCACGTTGTTTGTGGTTATATTGTAAGTGGCAAGCCATAACTGTTCTATGACTAATTTCCTTCTCATTTTATCCCAGAATCCATTTTGAACCTCATTAAAATATATAACCAGAGCCATAACTAGCAATTTTGGCCATGGGAACAAGAGCTACAAACTATATTCATCCTGCCCTTAAATCAACTTTTAAAGACAAATTTAACTGGGGGGAAGGGAGGAATAGCTAGGCAACAGGTTGCTAGGTAACAAAGATTCTGACCCAGGATGCTGAGGCTGTTATTTGGAAGAGTTCCTGGGGTAGGGAGCAGTGCTGGTCAGGTTAAGGTCTCACTTGGGTTTTAATGGGAACAGGGAGAGGAAGAAGCATTCTATCTGATAGCTTCCTAATTATTCTTGCTAAAGGTGCTAAATTTAATTATTATTATTATTGTTTTTGTTTTTTGAGGGCAGTTGGGGTTAAGTGACTTGCCTAAGGTCACACGGCTAGTTTTTTGTGTTAAGTGTCTGAGGCCGGATCTGAACTTAGGTACTCCTGACTCCAGAGACGGTGCTCTATTCACTGCGCCACCTAGCTGCCCCCTAAATTTTATTATTATTATTATCATTATTATTATTATTATTTGCTTTTTGGAGGGCAATTGGGGTTAAGTGACTTGCCCAAAGTCACACAGCTAGTTTTTGTGTTGTGTAGGCAGCCGGATCTGAACTCAGGTCCTCCTGACTCCAGGGCGGGTGCTCTATTCACTGTGCCACCTAGCCATCCCTTCAATTATTTCTAATATGAGGCAAGCACAATCAGCATCCAATAAGTTTGTTTCCTGGGGCAAAATCCTGATTGATCTGGCTTAGGTACAATTCTGCATACAAGCATAATCTTCCCCTATCCCACATTTTACCTTAGTAGACATCTTTTTAATAACTAAAATTACCTATATTTACTTAGTTATATGCAAAGAAATACGCGGACACTTCTTCGAGGTAAGTTCTTCGAGGGGAAGGGCTGTCTCATTTTGGTTTTTGAATCCCCAGTGCTTAGCACAGTGTCTCACACGAAGCAGATGTAATAAATGCTTGTTAAATAATCAATTAATTCTTCATTGCCCTTCTTTCGACTTTGTGGTCATTCTGGTTAAAGTCAGAAATTTTGTCATTTGTTATTGTTCAGTCACTTTTCAATTGTATCTGACTCTTCATGACCCCATTTGGGGTTTTCTTGGCAAAGGTAATAGAGTGGTTTGCCATTTTCTTCTCCAGCTCACTTTACAGATGAGGAAACTGAGGCAAAAAGGGTTAAGTGACATGACCAGGGACACACAGCTGGTAAGTGTCTGAGGCCACATTTGAGCTCAGGAATATGAATCTTCCACTGTGCCACCTACCTGCCCTAACTTAATCATAAATTTCATTTATAAACAATAATAATAATAATAATAATAGCTAAAATTCACACAGCATTTTGAGGTTTAAAAAGCACTTTACAACTACTATCTCATTTAATTATAACCCTATGAGACAGGAGCTATTAACACTGTCATTTTACAGATGAGGGAACTGAGGTTGAGAGAGTTTAAATGGCATGTCCTGGGTGACACATTAGGTAAATGTCTAAGGTGAGATTCAAACCCGTGTCCTGTGGTCTAAATCCTGTCAGATGTAGCTTCAATGTGGTCAGTGACAAGCAAATCCACAATCAGGTGACAGATGACTTCTTAGGGATAGTGCCCAATGCATACTACATACAATACAATATCTGTAACTCACAAAACTGTAATATAATAAAAGGCAGTGGGATACATAACCAGGAAATCTGTCTTTGAGGGAGACTGGGAGCAGTGAATGCCACAGGGAATCCCATTTTGACTACTTCAAAGGAGAAAATCGTGGGAAAATTCTGGCCATGAACTACAAGCTGAGGCAAGGGAGGACAAAACAAATATGGAAGCCTCTTAAATGGAAAGTCCCACAACAAAACTTTGGACCATGAAACCCCATCTCTCAGCCTGTAAAGCAAAATCCAATGAACCGCTGAAAGGCTTTCCATTGTCATGGGGAGAAACAGACTTATTCTATGTGTACCCAAGTAGATTCATAAGATCTAGACCTAGAGGTGATCTAGTCCAAGAGCCTTATTTTGAGCTTAAAGATCCAGGGAGGTGAAGAGGTTTGTTCAAGGTCGTGAAAGTAGTAAGATTAAAAAGATTCAAATTCTGGTACTCTGACTTGAAGGACAATGTTCTTGCTGCTCATTCTGCTGCTTCTTGGCGGAGTTGTAATTTGAATCACAGCATAAAAAACTTCAAAATGAAAATTTACTTTAAATTTATAGTGAAAAGAACCAAAGGAAAATACAAAAAAAAGTCCTCCATGAACATTATTCAATTAGGTCATTTCCATAAAGAAGATAAACCAAAGTTTGGGGTCATTAAGAGGACACGGACATTTCCCAAAGGCTGCTCACCCTTGCCGTGTTTATGTCTGAATCTAACTCAGTGCCCATTTACAGTGTCTATCCAAGACAGAAATATAAATATATAGATGATATAGATGGAACTATCGATACATAGACAGAGATAGATGTATAAGCTGTATTGGTTGTCCATTAAAGCATGTCACAGATTCATTTGAGAGTATTAGAGTATGGTGTGTGTATACAAACACACACACACGCGCGTGCACGCACACGCATCAATGTATCAAGTCAACAAATGTTTATAAAGCCTCTACTATGTGCCAGCAACTGAGCTAATGATACAAAGAAAGGCAAAACGAAACAAAACCAAATCTAGTCTCTGCTCTCAAGGGGTTCATAGTCTAATGGGAGAGACAACAGGAAAACATTTATATATAAACAATACATACACAGGATAAAGTGGAGTTAATCAGCAGGGGAAGGCTCTAACATTAAGAAAAATCAGGAAAGGATGAGATTTAAGTTGGAAAGTGAAGAAGCCAAGGAAATCAAGAGACAGAGAGGAGGAGGAAGGAGAAAATTCCAGGCACTGGGTGCCTAGAATCAGGAGATGGGATATCCTAGGAGTGGGAGAGCAAGAAGGCTGGTGTCACTGGATCACACATAGACTATGTGAAGAGAAGTGAGGTATGAAGAAATCTGAAAGGTCGGACGGGGCCAGGTTATGAAGGGCTTTAAAAGCCAAACAATGGACTTTATCGTTGATCTAGGAGGTGTTGGGGAGGGATGGGACTTTAATGAGTAGGATAATGGCTCGGTTAGACCTGCGCTTGGAGAAGATGGCTGGATATGACAGCTGAGTGGAGCTGAATGGAGTGAGAAGAGACTTGAAGGCAGGTTTGAGTAGACTAAAAGTCTACTGTAATAGCGTAGGTGTGAGGTGATATGAGCCTGCACCAGTGCGTTTGCTTTGTCAGAGGAGAGAAAGGCATATATTGGAAAGTTGCTTTAAAGGAATGAGAAGTTGAGGTTGGAAGCCTTGTGGCTGGCAGGACGGTGGTTCCCTTGCCAGCAATAAGAAAGTTAGGAATAAAGGAGGGCGTGGGAGTAAAGCTAATGAGTCCTTGAATTTAAGATGTCAAGGATCTACATTGCCATCAAGGCAGCTCTAACATTGAGTAGATAAGTCTTAGAGAGTGGCCTGAGGCTCTAAAAGGCTTTGCCCATGGTCACACAGCCAAGTATCAGAGGCATGACATGTACCCAAGTCTTCTTTCCAAGTCTAGCCACCCTAGTAAGCCACACTGTTCTCAAATATACATATAGGTATATCTATCTATCTATATCTATGTATCTATGTATCTATGTATGTATCTATGTATCTATATGTATACATATGCATGTGAATAAACTTTATGTCCTTTTCCATACATATTGTACAGTCTGAATCTTCATGAAAAATGGCCAAATTATCAGGTAATATCATAATACCAAAATCAACAAGATTTCTGAATACCATTAAAATCAGGATAAGTTTAAGTGACAGTTTCATGTTATAAAATTATATAAAATATATAATTTAAAAGAATGATTGCAAGATCAGAAAATACTCCTTAAATTACTTAGGTTTTAATTTTTTTTAATCTTTTTTTATAGGGGGGGAGGGCAGGGCAACTGGAGTTAAGTGACTTGCCCAAGGTCACATGGCTAGTAAACATGAAGTGTCTGAGGCCAAATTTGAACTCAGGTCCTCCTGACTTCAGGGCCGGTACTCTATTTACTGTACCACCTAGTCACCTCTAGGTTTTAATTTCTTAAATAAGTTGAGAACAGCAGAGGAAAGAGAGATTGAATTTTAAAACTGCTTTCAGAATTTAGTTCATCTCAAGCTACACAATTTTCACTCTTTATAGTTTAGAAAATCATCCTAGCATTTCCTGATTCAACCGACCTAAATGCTTACTGTTAACTTGCAGAAAAAAAATCTCTGTCTCTGTCTCATGTTCTCTCCTTCCCGCCCCCCCCCCACACCCTCACGTATTCACACACACTTTTCTTTACTGGATATAATAAAAAATCTCATTGCCAGCTAGCAGAAAAAGTCCTATCATATGACTATGATGCTATCAAAATACTATGTTTCTCAGCTGTCACAATGTAGGATTGACATATGACATTTATAAAATGTCAGAAACACCCAAAACTTTTATAGCCTTTTCCCCAGCAGGATTTCAAGATGTAAAATGAACTAAAGTCAACTGTATGCTCATTAGCCAAGCCACTTCTGATAGTACTACATGACAATGCTGCCAATTGACAATGAACCACTGTGATATCAAAGTGTAGGTGTAAAAAATAATAAGCCAACTGCTCATGGAGCAAAATCTCACAATCTCAGAACAGGTAATAAATATGCAACAAGACAGGTGGTCCCCCCCACCGGAAATAAGAGAGGGTAATATATATATTATATATATGTATGTATGTATGTATGTATGTATGTATGTATATGCATACATACGCACATAATGTAAGAAAAGGTATTGACCAGTCAAGGTAATCAAAATTTGTTTTATAGTATCAGCAGCTAGAATCTGTAATTCAAGTTGTATGTGTGCAAAGCCACAAATATAAGTGTGTAATGGAACAGCCGCAGTGGCTTATAGCATAGGTTCCTAGTTCCTGGATCTGTGAAACAGATAAAGCAAAATCATTTTTTAATTTAATAAGTGATAAAGAGACTGTCATAATACAAATTATGATGGTGCATGTGAATGAACTATTTTGCAAACTCTTCCCTACTGGAAAAATACTTATATGCCCCCCAGAGGACAGAAGGGGATTAACACTAAAAAAAAAAATCTTAAAGGGGAATTGAGTTTTCAGAAAGTATGAAAAAAAAGAACAAATCAAACTGGATAAAACTTCAACTAATATACATACATACTTTTCCCTGTGTGTCTCAAAAAGCTGAAAAAAAGAAATCAATCTGGAGATGTTTTCTGCAACAGCTAATTGCATCAGTAATTACAAAATAGAGAATGTACTTATATATGTTATATAAATTTAAAGATCTTATAGGACATTATGCCAAGGTAACTGTAGAATTTTGAATTCAGAACATGACAGATAATTGAAGAAGTGGTGATTTTATTATTTTTTTTATTTGAAGTGTTCTTGTCACTTTTTAATTGATAAAATGATTTCAAAAATGAAATCTTGGATAGAATGCATCCCAGCTGTTTTATAACTGAATGGGGAATAGGGAGGGGAAAATGTCCAATCACACCTTTTGGTAAGTTTCAAAATAGTCATTTGCACACTTCAGTTTCATAGGATTATAAGAATCATCACTAGGTGTTCTATATTAGTATAACACAATGCTTACTGAAGCATCTGTAACATCTTTGAATAAAGACAATTCTGATAGATGACTACCCTCTTGATGGCATTACTAATTTTACTACAGAGACATAAGATGGTACTATTATTTCTGTATTTTAGATGATGATGAGAACAATAATTTTGACCTTGACATGAAGATGTGACTAAAAAGACTAGTTGCTAGTCTAACAGTCCCTTCCTTACTGGGTATGTGTGAACTCTGTCCTTTGATGAACAGTTATAAAGATTACAGAAAAAAAAGACCACACATGAAAGAACAGATTACAAAACTGAAATTAGAGTAAGTTGTAAAAGCATTTCTCCAAATTTCTGTATTCTGAAAATAAAAATTTAAGTGTCAATCAAACATTACTTTATTTTTTCAAAGCCATAATAATTAATGATGATGATGATGATGATGATTATGAACTATAAGCCAGAGTAATAAGGGATAGTATAAAACTTGAAGCATTTAGAATTACCTTAGTTTTGGTCCTTAAAAACTCACACCTGGACTACTGTAAGGCTGACTAATTGGTTTCCCAACCTACAGTCTTTCCCCCTCTCCTTCTTTTTACTAAATATTTAATAATCACTATGTTACTCCCTTGCTCAAAATTCATCATTATTTCCCTTTCCTTACAGCATCAAGTCTGGGTGCTAACATTAAAGGCTCTTAATAATCTGACCTCTTCCTTTTTAGCCTTACCAACAGATAATCAGTCAATGAGCATTTATGAAGTTCCTGTTCCATGTCTGTCACAGAGCAGGCTTTGGGGATTCAAAGACAATAGTGGAACAGTCTCTGCCCTGGAAGAGCTCACATTGTATGATACAGCTGCTCCTTCATATGAACATGACACTTAAGCCAGAATGAGTTTACTTGATATTAAAATCCTAGCGTTAGAATGGATTGAGGGAACATCTAATCTAGTGATTCTCAAACTTTTTAGTTTCGGGAACACTTTGCACTTAAAAATTATTGAGGACCCCTGCTGAGAGTATTTGTTCATGTGGGTTAAATCTACTTATACTAACCAGGTGGTAAACATTTACTAAGGACCTACTATGAACCAGATACTGCTCTGGGGGGTACAAATACAAAGGGGGCAAAAAGCCCCTGCCCTCAAGGAGCTCAAAATCAAACAGGGAAGACAGTAAATAAACAAATATGTGTGTGTTCTGAAACATATATTTAGAAATATATACATTCAGAAATATATTTATAAATACACATAGACTATATACATATATATAGTGTATATATAGGATAAATAGGAAATAATTAACAGAGGAAAGGATATTTATTGGAAATGAAAACATCTTTGGGGCAGCTAGGTGGCACAGTGGCCCTGGAGTAAGGAGGACCTGAGTTCAAATCTGGATTCAGACACTTAACACTTATTAGCTATGTGACCTTAGGCAAGTCACTTAACCCCAATTGCCCTGCTTTCCCCCGTCCAAAAAGAAAAGAGAAAAAAAAAGAAAAAGAAAACATCTTAGTATTATTATGAAGATAGCTTTGATCTTGAGGATACCTTGAAAGGGATCCCTGTACCACATTTGAAAATAATTAATCTAATCTAATCCCTTAATTTTATTATTTATAGATAAGGGAACTGTGATCCAGAGATTTTCCCCAAGTAGCTGAGACTAGATTAGAATACAGGTCTTTTGACTATATCAGAGACTTCTGAGGTCACTTATACATCTAAATCTAAAATCTTTTGGTTCCTGACCAGTCCCCAAATATGGCTTGCACAATCTCACCTCAATCTTGCTAAAATGCCCTCGTACTGGCATTCTTTTTGTATTTTTACCCAGCCTTCAAGGCCCAGCTCAAGGTCTAACTTTTTAATGAACTTTCCTTGAACATTCTAGTTCACGGTAGACTAAATTTATCCCTTTGAATTCTTAAAAATTTGCTGTTT
>JAQQSW010018392.1:0-11253 GCA_028646575.1 Pseudocheirus occidentalis | reverse complement strand
AGAGAGACAGAGAGACAAAGAGAGGAAAGAGAGAGGGAGAGAGAGGGAGGGAGAGGAGAGAGACAGAGAGAGGGAGAGAGCGAGGGAAAGAGAAAGAGACAGAGAGAGAGAGAGAAAGACAGAGAGAGGGAGAGACAGAGAGAGAGAGGGAGAGAGGGAAAGAGAAAGAGAGAGACAGAGACAGAGAGAAAGAGAGAGAGAGAGAAAGAGAGAGAGAGAGAGAGAAAGAGAGAGAGAGGGAAAGAGAAAGAGACAGAGACAGAGAGAGAAAGAGAGAGAGAGAAAGAGAGAGAGAGAAAGAGAGAGAGAGAGAGAGAGAGAGAGAGAGAGAGAGATGATTTAAATAGTGTACTGACTCTACCTGTCACTCACAATTCCGTTTAACCTTCTGCTTTAAGAGCATGTGTCCTGGAATGAGGATGATAATATGGGAGACATGAATCAGCTATTCCTTTGGTTGATCTGGTTCCTCTTCGCTTCTCACAGAGTATGCATCCTGCATACTGAATGTGAATTAAGGATCTCCTCTTCTTACTCTAAGTTTATTAATTCCACTTAGGCTGGTAGAGTCTAGGAGAGGGATGGCCTTAAAAGGTCTTCTTTGCATTCCTGCTAAACAAAAGAAAAATTTTTAATTAAAAAACATTTTTTTAACAGAACAAATTTAGTTTTTGTTTTTTGGAGGGGAGAAAGCAGGGCAATTGGGGTTAAATGACTTGCCCAAGGTCACACAGCTAGTAAGTGTTAAGTATCTGAGACCAGATTTGAATTCAGTTCCTCCTGACTCCAGGGCCAGTGCTCTATTCACTGTGGTACCTAGCCACCCCTAAAAAAATTTTTTTTAAGACTTTGTTCCCTTTGACTTCCTGGTATTCATTCTTTTCTCATAGTAAAGAATAAGGGGGAAAAATCCATTATATGTTGGCAGAATCATCCTCTAATAAAATCATTTTTAGATGTGAATAGCATTCTGTCCCACGTCCTCCATTTTTTTGGTTTTCCTGCTAGCTAAGTCTTTACTATTTTTGTTTTCTTCTGTTTGATTAGAAATCTTGGCCTTTCTTTTATGTGACATAGGAAAAAATAACATTTAGATCTAAAGTAATTGTTTCCTTAGCCTACATATGAAATCCAACTGCTTTCTAAAACAAATTGCCTATGTTTAGAGAGATTTCCATCCCTTCCCGGACAATTAAAAATACTACAATGTATTTTATGGACAATTTAAGGAATTTTCAAGGATAACCGACTATGCTTGATTTTGGCCTACATACTGACTTTAGAACTTAACCCCTTACACGAAATGCAACACTACCGTTACTAGCTATCGCTGATACACAGTTTAAATAAGGCATGCTCCATTAAAAGCATATCATAAAAAATTAGAGAAGTGATCACATACATTTGACAGCTATGGATAGGACACGTATTTTAAAAAATTAATTAAGTTTTTAGTTTTCAACATTGACTTTCATAAGATTTTGAGTTCTCAGATGTCTCTTCCTGTCTCCTTTCTCTCCTCCCCAAGATGGCGTATGATCTGACATAGGCTTTACATGTACATTAACTTAAACATATACATTGTAAAGAGAAAGCATGAGAAAGAACAAAGAGAGAGAGAGAGAGAGAGAGAGAGAGAGAGAGAGAGAGAGAGAGAGAGAGCAAATAGGATGCTTTGTTCTGCATTCAGACCCCATAGTTCTGTTTCTAGATGTGACGGCATTTTCCATCATGAGTCTTATGGAGTTGTAGATCCTTGCATTGCTGAGAAGAGCTGAGTCATTCACAGCTGATCATTGTTACAATGTTGCTATTACTATGTACAATGTTCTCCTGGTTCTGCTCACTTCACTCAGCATCAGTTCACATAAGTCATTCACAGCTGATCATTGTTACAATGTTGCTATTACTGTGTACAATGTTCTCCTGGTTCTGCTCACTTCACTCAGCATCAGTTCACATAAGTCATTCACAGCTGATCATTGTTACAATGTTGCTATTACTGTGTACAATGTTCTCCTGGTTTTGCTCCCTTCACTGAGCAGCAGTTCATGTGAGTCTTTCTAGGTTTTTCTGAAACAAGAAATTAGCCAAATTGTAATGTATTATTAACCAAACACAGGATAGAGGTAATTACAAAAGATAAAATAGATTTCTGATTATATGAAACTGGAAAAGATTCCTCATAAACAAAATGAATGCATCTAGCATAAGAAGGGAAGCAGTTGAAAAGGGGAAAAAAATCTTTGTATCAAATTTCTCAGATAAAGATTTGATATTTAAAAGATATAAGTGTGTGTGTTTGCATGTGTGTGTGTGTGTGTGTGTGTGTGTGTGTGTGTGCATATAAAAACATGAATCACTGCCCAGGGATAAAAGGTCAGAGAATATGAACGGTTCTCAAGCTGAAGACCAAAAACAACAATGTGAAATAATGCTCTAAATCAGCATCAGTAATAATTAAGAGAAATTGATATATAGTGTTCCATGACCTGTGGTCTTTTAGTGTTGCTGCTGCTAGGTCTTGTGTGATTCTAATCGTGGCACTGCTGTATTCAAATTGTTTTTTTTTTCTTTTTGCTTGTGTTGTTTTCTCCTTGAACTGGGTGTTGTGGAATCTAACCATAGCATTACTGTAGGTTTTCCTTGTAGGTCGTGGAACACTATATATAAAAGAACAAAAGAACTATGTTATAGTCAATACTCTGCAAAGTTAAGCATAATCCTCAATGAAAAAAGAAATGGCTATTCAATGAATTGTCAGACTTTCAGAATTTTGTTGCAAAAAGAACTGAAATCAATAGAAAATTTGATATACAAAATCCAAAAGATGTAAAGTAAACATCAAAGGCTAATTACAAGGGACTCAGTGAGGACAGACTCTTCACTTTTTATACGAGTAAATATAAATTGTATGTCTAAGACTATTATTAGTCATTGGGTAGTTTGAAAGAGTCGAGTCGAGTTGAATATGATGTGATACTAAAAAGCAAACCATCTAGGACAATGGTTCTCAGCCTTCCTAATGCTGGGACCCTTTAATACAGTTGCTCATGTTGTGGTGACTCCCCAACCATAAAATTATTTTTGTTGCTACTTCATAACTGTAATTTTGCTACTGTTATGAATCTATCTGATGTGCAGGATGTGTTTTCATTGTTACAAATTGAACATAACCCTCAGGTTGAGAACCACTGTTGTAGGAAAAGATCAAAAGGTTAATTTTTCTCATACAAATGAAGTGCAAGAGGAAGAACTGACACAAAGGAATTAGATGGCGGATGAGGGCTGGTAATCTTTTGAACCTTAATCTCATTAGGAGTGGGTTGAAGAGAAAATAATACATATATCTCTAGAAGGTCATAAAAGCTTCTGAATTCAGAAATAAATAAAAGGCTTAAGGGATAAGGAAGGGGAGGGGATAAGGAAGTGATTTTGGGGTGGGAGAGAGGATGAGGGAGAGGTCTTTTAGTTGGAGGGGGTAGGTTAAGTAGAAGGGCAAGGTAGCAGGCAGAAGTAAAATAGAGGAGTCAGGAAGGACAGGAAATAGGAGATACACACAAACATAAAATAAAGATCACAAGTAGAGTTTATTATGGAAGAAAAAAGCAGGGGTAGTAAACATAATCTCAGACAAAGTTAAAGCTAAAATAAACTTAATTAGAAGAAAAAATAGGTAAATTACACTAAATGTCAGCCTTATTAATCAATACTGTTGTAGACCATTTAAAATAACTAGGCAGTATGAGGTCCAAATATTGCTGTGGAATAAGAAATAAAAAGTTGGTGGACTAAGAAAAAGAGGGAAGGACTTGGACCTGTGAAGGAAGACATTCTCTACCCTCAGAGAAACAGAGGACAAACAAATAGAATATGGTCTTACGCAGATGCATATAAATGTATATAACTATATATGAGTATGATTATAGATATCTAAGCATAGGTATGTATGTATATGTACATATGTAGGCATGCATATATGTTTGTGTGTTTGTACACATGCATGTGTATGTATATATGTGTGTGTACACACACACACAAATATATTCATGCTAATTGTAACCTTCTTAGGGGAGGGGGAAGGAAGGGGGAAAAAGAACAAAGTGAAAAGTGCCCAGCAGAGAACAAAAGAAAACTTACAAGGAAGTGAAGCAAAGCTGGATAGCTCAGGACTCAACTGCAGTATTTATTGTTTTGGCTTTCTTGAAATAAAAATTTATTGTTGTGTAACCTGACTTCTCTCTTATGTTCTGCTGTACACATGGCAATGCTTTTCTTTCTTTTCTTTTTTACTATTTAAGTTTATAGTGTGTTCCTTTTTCTTTTCTTATTGTGTATTTAAGTTTAAATAAATTAGGGGAAAAGAATTGAGCCCAGCATGGAGGTTTCCATTGTAATGAAAAAAAAACCCCAAACCATCAGATAGGGCAGGTAGATTTGGAAAATGAATGGTTTGGTAAAGACTATGATGAACAAATAATAACAGAATTCTTAGAAATGTTAAAAACTCAAAAGAACGGCAACTTTTAAAAATTTATTTTCTCCTTAAAGGAAAATGATCTTCAGACTAAGAAGGATAAAACAGAAATGATCAACAGGTAATTGAGGAGATATCAAAGAGAACCTCAATGAATTCCACTCACCATGCCCAGATCAAACAGTCGACAAGTATTAAGTACCTACTAGTGCCGGGCACTTAGTGCATAAATATGATGACTGAATTGATCCCCTACTAAAGCAAAGAGCTTACTTACTAAATCCCTTCTAATGAGGAAGACAACAAGATAAATACAAAGAAAATAAACCCAATTAAATATAAAGCTGTTAAAAACTGGGTAGTCTTAGAGAGAGAACACTAGCAGTTGAGGGGATTTGGAAAAGCTTTATGAAGAAGATGGAGGTTAAGCTGTGCCTTGAAGGAGGAGAGGGATGGTATGAGGGAGATGCAAGGTCAGAGTGTATTTCAGGCATGGAGGATGACTAGGGCAAAGGTGTAGAGATTTGAGATGGAGAGTCACGTGTGAAGAACAGAGACAAGGACTATTTGGCAAGAACACAATGTACAGGAGGAGGAGTAATGTCCAGTGAGGCTGGAAGGGTAGGTTGGTGGCAAGGTTGTTAAGGGCTTGAAAAACTAAACAACAAATGGACCAAATCCTAGGGAAGAGGCAGCACAGTACAGTTGATAGAGGGCTGGATGAAAACAAACAAACCAGCAAGCCTTCCTATGGTATTTACTGTATGGTCATGGTTAAATCACTCCCAATCTTAGTTTCATATATTATATGGGAATACCTTGGGGGAAATATCTAAGCATATGTATGTGTGTGTGTGTGTGTGTGTGTGTGTGTGTGTGTGTGTATACACACACATAATATATATATACATATATACACACACCCACATACATATATATATTATATATATATACACTCTGTGTGTATAGTTATGTATGTGTTTGTGTGTATATGTGTGTATATATCACTATAGAAAAAGAATTCTGTAAATATAATACACTTGCATTTCAGTAGCGTTTGATCCCGTAACCTTATTGATGTGACTGAGACTGGAGGCGCTATGAAACATCGGGTCTGTTATCACATAGACATACTACCAGAGGGGACCAGAGATAATGTATACAGGCTTTAAATGCCACGGCATCGGAGCGGCAGGTTGTATACAGTAAACAACTAACTAGCTGATGCTCCCTATGGTTTTCCTCTTGATACTGATCTTCATAACTTAGAAAGCCTGCTTCTGTACCTGGCTTCTCTCTTCAGGTTGGACTTGTGATTTTTGCTGTTTTGAGGAAATCCAGAATCTTAATCCAGCCCAGTCTTTGGTTCTTGATCTCACTGATGCCGATTTGGATCTTGCGCCTTTTTCTCCAGGAAGAAATACTCTCCACCTCTCCTTCAAGAACCGAATAGCATTATTTGTGTGAAACAAAGTTGGGGGCAGTACGAGGAGGAGGGGGGAGGAGGAGGTGACTTCAGTGGATTATGAGCCAACAGGGGGGCATGGCAGCCAAAATAGCTACTGGAATCTCAGGTTCAGGAGTGTGTAGAGTCAGCTTTGGAGAGCTGGTTGTTAAATCTTCAGTACAAGTATTTACACCTCAGAAATCAGCAAACACTACAAATCAGAGCTAGATTCATTGTTTTGTTGATTGTCTAGACTTAAGGAAGTAATGGGGAACAATGTTAATAAAGCGGATAAACTTAAAAGTGTATCATGTGTACATCCGCCCCCCTCTAAAAGCTGGATGTCAGATCCTGACCAGTGCAGCCCTGCTGAGGATGCTCTAAAAGAAGTCAAATGGCCTGAACAAAGGGGAGGATGATCCAGTTGCCTTAAGCAGACTGCATTTGGAGAGCTGCTGTGTTCAGCACTCACCATCACACTTCAGGGAGATCCCTGTCATATCAGAATGAACTAGAGTGGTGAAAAGAATGAAAGTTATGCCAATTCAGAACTGAGAGAAAGAATGAGGGGTTTTGGCTTAAGAAATATAAACTTTGGGGTCTCAAGAGGTAGAACATGGTGGCTGGCATAGTATCTGACAGTATTTGAAGAGCTGTCATGAGAGATTAGTCCTATTTTCTTTGGGTCTAGGGGAGAGAACTAGGAACAATGAGGAGAAGTTGTAGGGACAGATTTTTAGCTTACTTTGCATTAAAAACACCACCACCCACTACCACAAAAAACCAAGTCACAAGCATTTCCTAAGGGCAAATAGGTGCCAGGTCCTCTACTAGGTGTTGGGAATAGGACTTGGGATTTCATTTATACAGAGAACCCCTAGGTTCCTTATCAATGCACTGAGCATCTTCTTTCATAGCTACAATGTTTAATCTTAGTCATCTAGAGAATTGTATGGTTAGGTGATTTTTCCCAGGGTCACACAACCAACATGGGGCAGAGATGGGACTTGAAGCCAGGTCTTTCTGACTTCAATAAATAATAATGACAACTACAACAAGAACTGGTTCTCCATCAACTGTACCATATTGCCTCTCCTTGGAGAGAGAAAGACAAAAATGAAACAGCCTCTATCTCAGAGGAACTTATGTTCTACTGAAAGGAAACAATGTACTAGCAGATAAGGAAATATAAAAGCTACACAAAGTAAATGTAAAATAATCTGGGGGTGAGGAAGAGAGCACAGACAACTGGAGGAGGGGGTGACGGAAAAGGTCTTGTGTGGGAGGTGGCCCTTGAGTGGAGCCTGGAGTTCCTAAAGGCAGAGGTGAGAAGGAAGACTTTTTCAAGCATGGAGGACAGCTTGTACAAGGACTCTGAGGCAGAAAGGGGAACACTGTGTCTAGGGAACAGCAAGGAGACCGGTTTGTCAAGAACATAGGCTACATAAGAGACCAGAGCCAGATTATAAAGGGCTTTAAATGGCACCTCACCTTTTTGATTTTGTGTAAATCATTTAAGTTCTCTGGGCCTTGGTTTCCTCATTTGTTAGATGCCAGAGGGTGGGTTAGACTAGATACACTCAAGAGTCCTTCTAGCTCCAGATCTATGATTCTATGATATAAACAGAGGAGTCTGTATTTTATCCTAGAGACAACAGAGATTCTGGGGATAATAATAAGGGTAATCAGATGAGCAACATGGTCAGATATACTTTAAGATGATCAACTTGGTGGCTATTTGGAGGATAAATGGCAGAAAAGAGAAGCTGGAGACACCAATTGAGAAATTGCTAAAATAAACCAAGTAGGAGGTGATAAGGTTTGAACTAGGGTGGTGGTCATATAACTGAAGAAGAGAGAAAGGATACAGAGAATGTTGTGTAGGTAGAATTGGACAGACTTGGCAAGTGGACTTGAGGGGTGAGGAGAAGTTAAGGGTCAAGGTTGACCCTGAGGTTGAGAAACTGAGTGGTGAAGAAGATGGTGGCAGTAAATTGAAATTAAGAATGGGTTAGGTTTCAGAGGGAAAGATGATGAGTTCTGTTTTGAATATGTTGAGTTTGAGATGCCCAAGGACATCCCACGTGCAGATATCCCATAGGCAGGTGGTAATAAAGGACTGGATTTCAGGAGAGAGATGAAGGTAGGGGTATAGATTTGGAATAATTTTTAAATGTAAAGCAGGTAATAAAATGGTGAAAAGGAAATGGAGAGAGAAAGACAGACAGAGACAGAGATAGAAAGAGGATGAAAGCCCAGGATGGAGTCAAAAGGTATGGCTACACATATAGGGAAAGAGGCATGGATAATGAAGCGTGAGTGGACTGGTCAGAGAGGTAGGAGGAGAATCAGGAAAGAGTGGTGTCATGGAAATCAGAAGTAGGCAGCGGTCAACAGAGTCAAATTCTGTGGAGAGGCCAAGGATGAGGACTAAGAAAAAAGACACAGAGGTTTAGTAGCGAAGAGGTGAGGAAATGTAAGTAGTTACTGGAGGCAACCTTTTGTAGGACTTGTGTTGTGAAACTAGAAAGAAACACAGTCTGATATTATAGCCTGAGGGAAAGACAAAGTCAACCAGAGATGCTTAAGGATTGAGAAAATCTGAGCATGTTTCTAAGTGGTAGGGAAGACCCAGGACCTCTATGAACACAACTACAAAACACTTTTCACACAAATAAAAGCAGATCTCACTAATCGGAAAACTATCAGTTGCTCATGGCTGGGTCGAGCTAACATAATAAAAATGACAATTTTACCTAAATTAAATTACATATTTAGTGCCATACCAATCAATCTACCAAAAATTGCTTTTTAGAGCTAGAAAAAATAGTAGCAAAATTCATTTGGAAGAACAAAAGGTCCAGAATATTAAGGGAATTCATGAAAAGAAATGCTAGGGAATGTGGTCTAGACATACCAGATTTTAGTCTGTATTATAAAGCAGCAGTCATCAAAACTACTTGGTACTGGCTGAGGAACAGAATATTGGATCACTGGAACAGACTGGGTACGTGAGACTCAGCAGTCAATGACTATAGTAAACTACTGTTTGATAAATCCAATGACCCTATTTTTGGGATAAGAACTCACGATTCAGGGGCATCTAGGTGCCTCAGTGAATTGAGCACTAGCCCTGGAGTCAAAAGGACCTGAGTTCAAATCTGACCTCAGACACTTAATGCTTACTAGCTGTGTGACCTTGGGCAAGTCACTTAACCCCAATTGCCTTTCCAAAAAGAAAAAAGGAAAAAAAAGTAAAAAAACTCACTATTTGACAAAAACTGCTGGGAAAACTGGAATATAGCTTGGCAGAAATTAGGCATAGACCAATATCTAACACTGTATACCAAAATCAAGTCTAAATGGGTGCATGATCTAGGTATAAAGGCTGATACTATAATCAATCTGGGAAAGCAAGGAAAAGTTTACCTGTCAGATTTATGGAGAAGGAAGATTTTATGACCAAACAAGAGTTGGAGAGCATTATAAAATGCAAAATGGATCATTTTGATTACATTAAATTGAAAAGTTTCAGTACAAACAATGCCGGTGTAACCAAGATTAAGAGGGAAGTGGAAAATTGGGAAAGAATTTTTACAACCAGTGTCTCTGATAAAGGCCTCATTTCTAAAATATACAGAGAATTGAGTCAAATCTATAATACAAGTCATTCCCCAATTGATAAGTGGTCAAAGGATATGAACAGGCAGTTTTCGGAAGAAGAAATTAAAGATATCTATAATAAACATATGAAAAAAATGCTCTAAATCACTTTATTAGAGCAGTGATTCTTAACCTTCCCAATGCTGTGACCCTTTAATACTTGTATGTGGGTGTATCCGCATGTGGGCAGACCCACCTGGAGACAGAGGAGTGGTGTCTTGGTTCCTAAGACCGCTGGAAATATGTGTTTTCCAATGATCTTAGATGACCCCTGTGGCCCCTGTGAAAAGGTCATGTGACCCCCAAAGGGTTGACACACAGGTTGAGAACCGCTGGATTAGAGAAATGCAAATCAAAACAACTCTGAGGTACCACATCTCACCAGTCAGATTGGCTAAGATGACAAAACAGGACAATGACAAATGCTGGAGAGGATGTGGAAAAATTGGAACTCTAATGCATTGTTGGTGGAGATGTGAACTGATTCAACCATTCTGGAGAGCAATCTGGAACTATGCCCAAAGGGCTATAAACATGTGCATACCCTTTGACACAAGAATGCCACTTCAATGAGATACTTTACATTGCTTTCTATTTTTTCATTTGTTTGGATCTGTTCAATAGTATCTTGGTTTCTCATAAAGTCATTAGCTTTCATTTGCTCCACTCTAATTCTGAAGGAATTATTCTCTTCAGTGAGCTTTTGACATTCTTTTTCCATCTGAAAATCTGGCTTTTTAAGGCATTCTTCTCCTCATTGGCTTTTTAGGTCTCTTCTGCTATTCAAGGTAGTTTATTTTTTAAGGTGTTATTTTCTTCAGTCAGGCTGTTGACTCTCTTTTCATGATTTTCTTGTATCATTCTCATTTCTGTTCCCAATTTTTCCTCCACTTCTCTTACTTGATTTTCAAAATCCTTCTTGAGCTCCTCTATGGCCTGTAACCAGTTTATATTTTTCTGGGAAGCGTTTGGTGCAAGAGTTCTGACTGTGTCGTCTTCCTCCCATTCCATGCTTTGATCCTTTTTGTCCCCAAAAAAGGAATCTATAGTTGGATGGCTGTACTTGCTTCGCTTCCTTTGCTCGCTCATGTCAGTCAATTACTTGACTTTTGAGCTCTTTGTCACAGTAGAACTCTGATTCTGGAGGGGAGAGCTTTGTCATAAATCACTGGGGTTTTCACAACTGCTGGAGCTATTAGGAGGGTGCCATCTCTGCAGCTCCCACCAGCTTTGGCTCACTCGTCACACACCTCAGGACAACCACCCAAGACCTCAATCCAGATCCAGGCAGGTTAAGGCAAGAGTGCTTAGCCTCTGAATGGTCACTTGGCCCCTCTATGATCTACAGGCTGGGAGCAGCCACATGGAGGCAGCTGCAGGGCCACTGCTTCTGCCACTTCTCACTCTGGGGGTAGAGATTGGACCACACTCTGCCCCCCCCCCCGCCCCTATCTAGGAGAGTTCCACTGACCTTTTACTTTGTCTTTTGTATTTCTGGGTTGATAATTCTAGAAACAGTCACAGCTGCTGGTGATCCACTCTCCAAAATCCCTCTAGCCATGCTGGTCTAGTGTAAAGCCAATCAGCAGTAGATTCCTAAGAGAATGCTACTGTGAACAGCCTTTAAGATTCAGATTACACAGTATTAGTGAACACTCTGTTTATT
>JAQQSW010018391.1:0-11253 GCA_028646575.1 Pseudocheirus occidentalis | reverse complement strand
AAAGCTGTTCACAGTAGCATTCTCTCAGGAATCTACTGCTGATTGGCTTTACAGAGAGAGAGAGAGAGAGAGAGACAGAGACAGAGAGACAGAGACAGAGAGACAGAGACAGAGAGACAGAGACAGAGAGAGACAGAGGGAGAGAGATAGAGAGAAAAAGACAGAGAGAGATAGACAGAAAGAGAAAAAGAGGGGGTGGAGAGAGAGACAGAGACAGACAGAGGGACAGGGGGAGAGAGGCAGAGGCACACACACACAGACAGAGAGAGGCAGAGAGAAAGAGAGACATGATAGACATATATATGAATATTTTTTCCTAGAAGTGCCCCTCTCTCTTCCCCCATTATTATATAAGTTCCTTGAGTACAGAGATCAGTTTCATTTATTGCACTTGAAAACCTTAAATTTAGCATTGTGCTTGGGAACTTAGTAGGTGTTTAATTAATGCTTGTTGAACTAAAATGAAATAGGAATGAACACAATACTCTGGATATGGCCTGGCCTGGGCAGAATAAAACAGACCTACTAACTCCTTGTTTTGGACATACCACTTCATGAAACCTAAGAGATCAGGTTTTTTGTTTGAGTTTTCTTTTGAATTTCACATCATAAAGTCAGTTTACAACGAACCTGCATGTGTTCTGATTCAGGGCTGAAGTGTCCTCACAAGACAGATGCTGAACTAGAAATGTGGATTTTGGAAACATCTTTTAGATTCTGGTTTATACCTGTCTCTACACTGTTCTGCTGAGTGAAGCCTGTTTTCCCCTTATTTCCTTTACTGCTTGTTCCTGATGTAGGCATTATTGGAGGGTTCTCATTGATCCTTACTGTTTCTTCACTCATAGCTTTTTGGCCAGGGAACTCTAGGTTCTGATGTGACCATATGGTCACAAGGATTCTGAGAACCATAGGCTTTTCTGGCTCTACTCCTGGTCATCTCATTTATCTTATAGTTGTTACTTAACAGCTTGGTTTTTCAGTTGTGTCTTACTCTCCATGACCCCATTGTGGGTTTTTTGGAAAAGATACTAGAATAATTTGTCATTTAAGTGTCTTTCCCAGGGTCACACAGCTAATGAGTATCTGAGGTAGGATTTGAACTCAGAAAGATGAATCTTCCTGACTCCAGACCTGGAGTTCTATCTACCTCCCCCTTAACAACACATCCTATTAAAGGAGTAATTTTAAATGAGATGGAAAAAAACCAACAACTCAAAATTGTTGAAGCATTTAAATTCAGATGTTAGACCTTAAACTTCCACCATCCTATGTCATCCCCAGAACTGATTTTAAAGAAACTGGATTAAAGTTTCCTCACCTACAGAATGAGGGAGTTGGAATAGCTAGTCTCTGAAGTCCCTTCCAGTTTTCAATTGGTGACATTATGATTTATGAGAATGGTATAGAAATATGGATACTCAGTCATTTAACAGGCAGTAAGTGTCGACTATAGACCACACACTGCACTAAATGCCAGTGGTACACAGAGAGGCTAAAGACAACTCATTGTTAAGTAACTTCTACTCTAATGAGGAAGGCAAAATATCAAACAATCATGGATGTATAAGACATATACGGGACTGATGGAACAGAACTCCATGTCTGAAATCTTCTCCCTCTTCCTTTTTACCTCCTGGCTTCCCAGAATTGCTTCAGGGCTCAGCTAAAATTTTACCTTCTGCAAGAAACCTTTCTTGGCCCCCTTTCAAGCCAGTGTTTCCCTCTAAGCTTATCTCCAATTTATGTTGTCTGTATCTTGTTTCTCTATAACTGAGTGCATGTTGTCTCTCCATTAGACAGAGAGCTACTTGAGAGCAGGGATTTTTTTTGCCTTTCCATTCCCAGCACTTAGTATAGTTCCTGGCATATGGTAGGCATTTGATAAATGTTTGTGGACTGCCTGACTCATACAGATGGGAATTAAAGAGCCTGGGTTCAAGTCATAGTTCCGAGCCACTCATCACACCAGTTTGTGTAAATTCTTTCTCTAGGTCTCTGTTTATTTATTTTATAATTTTTAAACAAAAATGATTTCTTAATAAATCAGGGATTGTGAGAGGCAGTCATAGAATACAAATAAGTTTGGATGTGTAGGACTAGGTTAAAAGCCTGTCACTACCAGTGTGGACTTGGACAAATCATTGAGGATCTTTGAAATTCAGGCTCCTTATTTATGGCTACTAACAAACCTCTGAGGTCTTTTCCAGATCTAAAACTATACTCATCTGATATTACAGATTCACTCCAATTCATTATACATTTATTTAGGGCCAGCTTAATTATCATTCTGTTGGTCACTGAGATAAAAATAAGACAAAGAGAAGCCCTATCATTACATTCTACTGTGTTGATAGGACATATACACAGATACATAAATAAAAGATAATTTGAATAAGGAAAGATAGAATTAATTACTAGTCATAATTTCCATGGTCCTTTCCAGCTCTTATAGGTTATGATTTCAGAAAGTTAATGCTATAAATACCATGGTAATCTCTTCTTTCAATAGACTATCATTGTGTTGGGAAAGTAGCTATTAAACAATCTTCAACTAGTGTGTTCCCATCTTAATCACTTAATTACCTCATGGACTAATTAAGAGGCTAATAGAACATTGAAATCATATTTGTAGCACCTGGAAAAGTGTTAACATGGTCTTTCCTTACTCACATTTCCCTAGAGCAGGTTGGGTGACTGCACTGACACTTTTACACCTTACCTCGTATTATGTGTCTCTGGATATTTCCTTCGTAGCCCGTTAGAGTGTAAGCAACTTGAGGGGAAGACTATTTCAAATTTTTTGGTCATGTATCCCATACCAAACACCATGCCTCATATGGAGTAGGCATTCAGTCAAAATATTTTGAATTGTTTATTTTTGAAAGACTTCATTTCTCTTAATTCTTTAATTTAATGTCTTGTTTTTCTTCTTCATTGCATTCTCAGCCCTTATTTTAGTTATATCACATAAGAAGTTCTTCATGGGCAGCTAGGTGATGCAGTAGATAAGAACATGGGGCCTGGAATCAGGAAGACTCCTTTTCATGAGTTCAAATCCAGCCTTGGAAACTTAGTAGCTGTGTGATCCTAGGCAAGTAACTTAACCCTGTTTGCTTCAGTTCCTCATCTATCCATTGAGATGGAGAAGGAAACATTAAAATACTCCAGTATCCTTGCCAAGAAAACCCCAACTGGGGAAATGAAGAGTTGAATGTACCTGAAAATGACTAAACAACAAAATTTCTTCATAAATATTAACAGAATAATTTTTAATATCTAGAATGCTTTTAATAAATCAGCTAATTAACAAATATTTATTACATGTCCACCATGTGCCAGGATATCTTCTAGGCATTGTAATAAAAATGAAAATTGAAATACTGTTTGACCTTAAGGAACTTCCAATTTAGCTTACCTTAGTAATCAATCAACATTGATTAAGTGCCTGCTATGTGCTATGCACTGTACTATCTGCCCTAATTCTCCTCAAAAAAAGAAGTCCAAGGACCTTGCATTCTGTCAGGAGAGAGAATAAGCATGCACATATATAGATTCAAAATTAATGCAGAGAATTTTAAAGGGGAAGTCTTTGAGAGCTGGGTGATCAGGAAAGGCTTCTTTTAGAAGGTAGAACTTGGGTTAATGTATGAAGACTACCAGTCCACACTTAAATCAGTTAATTGTTCATTTGGGAACACAACTGCAAACAGAAGCACAACCTGTAAATTTATCCATTATCATTGGATATAAGCTGGGATTGAGCTTATTTCCTAACTGAACCCCTGTCAAAGATATTTCCTATCATATTTAGGGGCATGCCTCCATATGTAGTCCACTGTTTGCTCTGTCTTCCTTCTTACCTAAGAGTTGTTCACTCTGGTGGATGGGCATTTAGTATTCATGCCTCATGTACTTAAGCATCCTGACTTTGATGAATCAACCCTACCTCTGCTCTCTGTGCACCAGTTGGGCCTGCCTGCTGCCCATTTGGCTGAGCAGTTGGCATCTCCTCTGCTGTCCTGCTTGGCATTCTTCCTCAGTGACAGTGGCTAATATAATATGGTTTAGATTTTGGATAAGAGTTAATGACCCCTCCTCCACCCTGCCACAAACCTACTTTTCTCCATCTATACCAGGATTTCTTTACCTGGGGTCCAAGATTTGAATGGTCCATGAACTTGAATAGAAAATATTACCTCTTTATTTTATCTAACCAGAAATTTAGCATTTCCTTTTATTATTAATATAGATAAGAGGTACCCAGGTGATATAATAGGTACAGAGCTGGGCCTAGAGTGAGAGATACCTGAGATCAAATACAATCTCATACATACCCTCACCATATGCCCCTAGATAAAACACTTAAACCCTGTCTCAGTTTCCTCAACTGCAAAATGGGTATAATATGAGATAATGTTTATAAGATTCATAGCATAATGCCTGAGACTTAAAATATTCCTTTTCTTTCTTCCCTTCCTTCCTCCCTTCCTCACTTCCTTCCTTCCTTCAGTCTTTCTTTACTGCCAAATAGCCTATAGGCTTTACCAAGATACCAAAGGATATGATGATATATAAAAAAGCTTCAGAACTCCTGCTCCAACCTGTTTCTGGGTAAGAGAGTTCTGGGAAAGATTTGCCTTTCCTTTCATAAACTTCATTTTTGAAGCTTTGAAAGATTCAATGATTTCAAGAACAACTCTTCCCCCACCACAAATAAATAACAGCTCTTGGACATCTTCTCATTCTGTATGATTAACATGTATACATAAATGTGAGGCGAATACGTGATACAATGAATAGAATGCCTGGAGTCAAGAAGACCTGAGTTTAGATCTTGCATCAGTCACTTGCTAACTATATTACCCTCAACAAGTCACTTAAACTCTGTTTGCTTCAGTTTCTTCATCTGTAAAATGAGGTGGAGAAGGAAATGGATTGTTTACCAAGTATGTTTACCAAGAAAATGTTAAATGGGGGTAATGAAGGCTCAGACACAACTGAACTGTGAGGGTCTGGGAAATACTTGCAGGTTGCAGGTGGTTGTGGTGGGGCACGGGGAGAGTCAAGGCCCTGGAGGAGTCTGGGTCATGTGGAGTTTGGAGCATGCTGGACTCTCAGGGTCTCTCAGGGGACCAGCAGTAGCTGCTCCATAGCTCCTCTATGGGGAGCAGCAGTGCTTAGGGTTCTCCTGCGTGTGGAAACAAGATTTTCCAGATAGCATCTTCTTACCCTGGGGCCAAGTGAAGCCCTTGTAACTGCAAATTCCCATCCCCACATTTGGATATGAACTGCACCTTGCATCTGGGCCCTGTTTATCACATGTAATACGTGAATCTGGATGATATATAAGACTCAGGTTTGGAGGCAGAAAAGGTTGGTCTTGAAATGTTGCTGTTAGGCTTCCCCAATGAAGAGGACTCAATAAACTTTCTGTTTGCACCTCCAAGCCTTTGAGACTCTTCTGTTCTTGAGAAGGTGCTGGCACCTTCTCACTTGAGGTAAGTATAAGTAACCGGTTGCCCCTGCTAGAGTTGTCATCATTGAAAGTGACCCTGACAGACCTGTTGTCTGGGTGAGAGGATCCTGACACTGAACAACAGCAATAAATATCTATATCTATATATATATATATAGATATAGATATAGATCGAGATAGATATAGATATACAGATATATCTAGATATATATTGATATGTAGTAATAAGTATGTGGCTTTATGTATGTGTATGTGTTTATACATATATGTATGTATATGCATGTGTATGTATGAGTAGGTTTGCTTGTGCATGTATGTGTATGTGTTTGTGTATTCTTTTCTTGGAGACAGCTAGGTGATGCAGTGGATAGAGCACCTAGCCTGGGGCAGGGAAGACCTGAGTTCAAATCTAGTTTCAGACAATTCCTAGTTCTGTGATCCTGGTCAAGTCACTTAACCTCTGTTTGCTATAACACAATAGAGAGAGAAAAGATACTCTAGTATCTTTGCCAAGAATCCAGTATTGGTGTGATCTGTTCCATGGTGTCATAAAGAGTCAGACACAGATAAGTGCACAAACACATCAATAACATAATATGTTCTGTACACGCTTAAGGTGATTCATGTCTATGTTTTCTTTAAATTTCTTCACCAAGGTCAATGGTAGCCATAAGGGTTAGTGTCTGTTCTATGCAAAAGATGGTTCATCTAAGAGGTACAAGACACTTCAGACCATAAATCCTGAACAAAATTTCCTAAATGAATGTTACCTTGTATTGTTTCAATCTAATGGGTTTCCTTTGTCATTCTGTATATTGTATTATACATTTACAAACATTATTTTGACACAGGATGGATGGTTTTCACCAGACTTCCTAAGATATCCACAACACATACACACACACACACAATGATAAGACTCTTGCTTTACAGTCTTGAGACTGCTCAGGAGAGTTTACAGTTAAAACAGAAACTGGGTCCAGCCACAAACTTTGGCACCACATATGAGCTCCTGACCACCTGCGCAAGGAACAGCCTTTCAGAAAACAGCCAAGGCCATGAAGGACAGACTCTAATTATGGGAACAGCCCTCAAGTCAGCCATGGCATGAGTCACCCTGTCTCCCCAGTTCTTTTCTTCCTTCCTTCAACCCCTTAAACATAATGCTTAAAGACCCTGTAGCCCAGATTTGGGAACCTAGGAAGTCAGTCACCAATAAGCACTTATTAAACTTAGACTATATGCTAAGTGATGGGGATACAAAGAAAGAGACATAACAAAGAAAACAATTCTTGTTCTCAAGGAGCTCATAGTCAATGTAGCAGACAATAAATAAGATACATAGACAGACAAGCAGATGGATGGAGGGATGGATGGATGGATGGATATATAGATGGATAGACAGATGATAGATGGATGAATGATAGGTGGATCGGTCAGTGGATGGATTAGAAATAACTTCTCACAGAGGGAAATCACTATATTTAAGGAAGAACAAATATGGAAGGAAGGAAGGAAGGAAGGAAGGAAGGAAGGAAAGAAAGAAAGGAAAAAGGGGAGGAAGGGAGAGAGGGAGGGAGAAAAGGCAGGAAGGAATGGAAGCAGGGAGGGGAGGAAAGAAGGAATGTTATAATATCTATTAAATGGTTATTATGTGTCAAACAGTATTCTCAACACTGAGAATACAAATAAAAGACGCACAATGGTCCCTCCCCTAAGAAATTTGCATTCTCTAGGAGTGAACAATACATAAAGAATAGTTGGAGAGGGAAGCAGCAAAGGCATGCTTTGGAAAAGGCTTGGAAGTCCAGGGTTTTTTTTGTTGTTGTTGTTGTAAGGTAAGGGCTCACATATTATAATCCAGGGACCCAGAAGCAGATAATATCTTATTTTCTCAGTAATCACAGTCATTGGACTCATGGGAAACAAGGAAGCCCCCTTAAATTCCACATATATCAACAAGTTTTTAATAAGTGTTCATGATGTACCAAGCATTGTGCTAAGTCCAGGTGTTCGGGTTGAAAAATACCCATTATCCTTAATTTAATTAGAAAAGTAAACACAAAGATGCCTTAGATAAGAAAAGGGCTTTATTCCCTTCCCCCAGGAGAAGGGAGCTATCTGCCCCATGAGGGATTTCTTACCGATGTTGACCCATGAGGCAGACAGCGGAGAGAGAGCGTTTCAAAGATCAGGTCTAGGATTTTAAAGACCTAATTAGTCTGTCCTCTTTCCCGGCCCAGCTGTTTCCTCTCATTGGTGGAGAAGCCCGCCCCACCAATCTCTTCCCTACTGGGACTGCAAGGGAGGGAAGATGGGATGGGTCTCACCAAGGCGGGAAAACAGACAAAGGAAGGTAAAAGTGATTGACAGCAGTCAGGGGAGGGTACAGCAGTCAGGGGAGGGGTACATGCCAGACTGAGAAGTTTTTCACTCGTTCCACACACACATGCTGGGAAAATAAATAAGAAACAAAAAGAAAGATAATCCATGCCCTCAAAAAGCTTATATTCTAATGAGGATAAATACATAAAAAGAATCTGGGGATGGGAGAAGGTAGGAGAGAGTTCAGGCACATGATGGAGAAAGCAAGATGGAGAGTCAGGAAGAGAGTCCAGAAAGGAATGAAAGAGTTATTGTAACTGGCCCCGGAATTTTCATTAAAATAAAAAATCAGAGGAACGGATCACAAGGGTACCTCAGACCCAAGGAGTGACCTTTATTAAATTCAAGGAGTAATTTTCCAGGGTGAGAAACCTATTGGAAGACAGTGGAGAAAAAGTCCAGAGAGTCAGAAACAGAGCAAAGAGAAGAATGAAGTAATGAACAATAGAGATGGCACTTTTCTTGAAAAGTCATCATTGAGTTTCTAAACACCTTCTTTCCTCCTACTCCAATTGTACTGGATGTAAACATATACATTTGCTGCACTGAACTTCAGTCGTGACCAGTACCCCAATTGCTAGACCATCCTGAGATCACTATGGCCTATTAAAAATCATTTAACAAATCAAATTTAAATACAGAAATTGTATGTCTGGCTTCCTGTTCTTTTTTCCTTATTTCTTCTTGGTACTATACTTGGTTTATTATAGAACAACTCCTTTGGAGAGGCATTTGTGGAAAAGTCACAGAAATTGAAATAGGGGAAATTATCAGCATTTTAAAAATTATGCAGCATGTTTAGAGGTCCAAGAAGTAGAACTCATTGCAATTATTATCACTTTAATGGGACTACTTCACTCTGGGCAGTGACCTAGCCACTGGGTTAATATTCATGACTCCTATACAAATCATTGTGATGGGCATGGTGAATGGAGCCAAAGGACAAGGACCTTGCATTCTGTCAGGAGAGAGAGCAAGCATGCACATATATAGATACAAAATTAATACAAAGAATTTAGAAGGGGAAGTCATTGAGAGCTGGGTGGTCAGGAAAGGCTTCTTTTAGAAGGGAGAATTTGGGTTAATGTATGAAGACTACCAGCCCACACTTAAATCAGTTAATTGTTAATTTTGGAACACAACTATAAACAGAAATTGAAATGTTTTAAGGATAAAAGTAATATATAGTACAATATATTTGCCTCATTTGAGCCTCAAGACAATCCAGTGAGACTAGTAGCACAGAGATTATTATGCTAATTTGCTGAATAAGTAAATTGAGGCTCTGAGAGATTAAGAGATTTGCCCATGGTAATACAATAAATAACAGAGGTAAGACCTGAACCCACAATTTCATATGCTAGCACTGATCTGCCATGGTGTTTGGCCTCTCCAAACCACAAGCTTAATTGCCCAACATTATAGAGGAGTATGGTAAATCTATGAGCAATATTGCTTCTCTGAAGAGTGCAAAGCAATGGAACCACAAAGTAGCCAGTAGAAATCTTGAGTTGAAATTCAACAGGACGAAAACACTCTGAGACCATATGTGGGAGAATGTTGAATAGAGACAAGAAGACGACACAAAATGGAAAGAATCTATCAGTGTTTCTGTATTAATTTAGTCTTAGTCGTGATGACAGGAGAACTGTCACATTTTAACTTGAACGCTGTGTTCTCTCTGAGGAAGTGGAAAGGAGACTTAAACTGGTGAAGATGAGATCGACTGGGCCAAGTATGCACAGAAAATATTCATCCTATAGGTGAAAGAAAACAAAAAGGAAAGTAGTGGGAAACTGATTTTTAAGATATCTGAAAGATATTAAAAAGAACAGAAAAATATCAAATTGTATTGGAATCAAAGAATAATTATTCAAAGATTTAATATGGCTATATGATAAATAAATGAATAACCAGAAAGAATGCTAAGTATGTGCTTACTATGGGTCAGAAATTATGCTAAATTCTGGGAATACAAAGAAAAGCAAGTACTATAGCTCCTACTCTCACTGAGTCTTTAGAATATATCATACATGTAAAATGTATATGCATATATGTAATATGTATAACATATGTATCATATACACATATGTCTTATGACAGTTCTAATATAGAGCATATATTATACAATATAATATATACATATGTGAATATTCATATGCACATATGTATATTTATACACATCTTTATTGTTCAGTTGTTTTCATTTATGTCTGACTCTTTGGGACCCCACTGGGCATCTCCTTAGCAATGATACCGAAGTGATTTGCCATTTCCTTCTCCAGCTCATTTTACAGATGAGGAAATTGAGGCAAATGGTTAAGTGACTTGCCCAGCGTTACCCAGCTTGTAAGCCTCTGAGGCCAGATTTAAAGGGATTTTCGATGATGAGGTCTGCTAGATTAGAGGTATCAAACACACCACTAGTCACATTGCAGCCCTCAACACTCCTGAGTGCAAATGACTCAGATTCGATTGTAATTTGGAAATATTTAGCAAAATAAATGAAAATTCAATAAAGCATAGAAAATGTAGCATTTTTCAACTAAGTCAATATGCAGTGGGTTAGAGATTATCATGTATGTATTGATTCCCACCCCACCCCCCATTTCTGTATGAGTATGACATCCCTGCTCTAGATGTTTCTGTCTTTAGATGACTTTTTGCTGATTTCATTGTTTGTGAATTCCATAGAACCTTCCAAATGCGACCCACAAGAATTTGAGAGATTGGTCTAGCATCTAAAAAGGAAAAAAAGGAACAAAGTGAATATTGAACAGATGCTGACATAAAATTCAATAGGCAGCCCATTCCAACCACTAGCTCACATTTGTATGGCACATTAAGGTTTTATGCATTATCTCATTTGCTTCTTTAAACAATTCTATGACAGAGCAGCTACTATTACCCCATTGTATAGATAAAGATTAGGAAGTTGTGCTTATAGATAAGGATGTTAAAAACTTACCCCAGGCCACAAGTGTCTGAGGAGGAATACAAACCCAGGTCTCATGAGTTCCCTTAGGAGTATACAGGTCTTTAAAAGGCATTGAAAATGAGAATAGCCTGGGCCCAGTCTTGAATAGGAAGGGGAAGAGGTACAGGGTTATATCTGGGAAACTGCACAAGATTGAGAAGGACCTGACAAAACAAAAATCAGCCACCTAATTTAGCACTAACATTATCCTAGGGATGCTCTATAACAATCAGTCATGGACCATCTGTTATCATAAAAACCAAAACTGTGGTTGACCCAAAGGCAATGGAAGAAATTGTGGTGCCTCTAAATAACCCATCACAAACAATGATTTGTAAGGAAGGAGTCATGTATATTAGCCCTTGAACTTGCATGATCATTATGACCTCTTTTTTTTTTTTTTTTTTTTTTT
>JAQQSW010018390.1:0-11253 GCA_028646575.1 Pseudocheirus occidentalis | reverse complement strand
AGCTTTCATGAATTACACTTTGCTGTAAGAGAGGATTCTATCTCAGGAAGGGAAATGGTATGTGATGGCATTATAAACAAACCCAAGAAAGGCATATATATATATATATTTTTTTTTTTTTAAATTTCAAAAAAGGAAATGCTCCATCTTATTACAACCCACCTCAAAATCCTAGACTTCACCAGAATTCAGAACAGAACAGAAAGGGTCTTAACCCTTTGAAGGACTTAATCTGGAGTCTTAACAAATTTGTAAACAACTACACACAGAAGACATGATGTTCCTTTTCAACAGCTGTACTTCAGTTTTTTGTTTTATGAGGAAGTCAACTAAAGTCAACAAATAATTTATTAAACATTTACAATGCACAAATTATCTGAATCTGAATGGACACACACTTCTCAGAGAGAGAGGTGCCCAGGCCAGGCACAATCTTACTGGGCCTTTACCCTACCATAACCCCAGATTTCCATTTTGGGCTGCTTGCCCAGGAGACAGTCTTCATCAAAGACTCTCACAATTGTATTTCAGTGTTTATCAGTTACTCTTTTTGTTTGAATGGAACTCTGATCTCATTTGATGTGCTCCTCCCTTCACTGCTGCAGACTGCAACCAATCCATACTTCTTCCCTGCGAACTCTTGTCCATCTACACTGAGCACCCCTTGTACCCCGTTCTGAAGAGACAAAATGCAGTACACAAGACTGAAGGTTTTCTCCGATTTTCCTTTGTTTCATTAATTTCCATATCCTAGTTGGTGCACAGCCTACTGGTGATCTAATTAAACTAGGCTTGTTCCTAGAAAGGAGACACAACTGACCATAGGGACCTTACCTTTCAAAAAGAATAAACATTTCATGCAAGTAAATCTAGAACTTTTCTCTGAAAGCCTGTGGGGGAGACTTGATATCCTAGGGATGGTAAAGTGATGAGGCATACTCAAATACAGTTGCTAAGTTAGCGTAATAATACGAAAGGAAATTTTCCTTTGCAAATTATTTATGTCCACTTTTAACATAACCCTCCTTCCGTCCAAGCCAGAGGCAGTTTTCCTAAAGGACATCAGAGGGAGGGTGACTCCTGACTGGCTAAGAGCATGCTGAGCTATTGTGTTTTGTGAGTACAGAAGGGGCTTATTTCAGGAGACAGGACCTCAAGAAAAATGAGTTAAGAGAAAGACAAGGTATAAACTTTTTAATAGACTGGAACCAACCAGTAGGAAATGATAGCTCCCATCAAATCCCTTAGCTTCAGATATCTGCAGCCCGAGAGATTGCAGAGAACAGTCTTCTTTTCCTTGATGAGAATACATCTCCCAGTTTGGACTTAGATTTTGATCTTGCTCCCAGCTCCCCATGCCCTCCTGTGTGCTCTTTAGTATATACTAATCTGTATAACTTCTCTTATTTCTGTTTTCTGCTGTCTTTTAAAGAGGTTCACTAGCAGTAGCTAGTATTTGATGGTCTTTTGTATAACCATAATTAGGTAGGGATGGACTAAACTGTCCAGTATAAGCTAAGAACTATCTTAAGAGAGATCAGGCAAAGTGCTTTTTACTTCGAACCTATCCTATCCCATATCTATTCTAAATAGAGATATCTGAAAGATTTCAGGGAGATACAATTTCATCCTTACCTCCTTCCCCTGTGTTAAGGGAATCTGAAGATCTTTGTACCCCTAGGCCCTTTGATAGGCTTATGTGGCTCTAAGAACCTTCCTTGATTTAAAAGTATACTCTGCCCTCTAATAGGCTAATGTGGTCACATGGAGCCTGTGGCAGGAGGCTTATTCTTCAGGAATGCCCACACCTTGTTGCTTTGTGATTGGGCAGTGGGTCAAGAGGGCTGTGACATTCTCTGACCCAGGAGAAGGCTATATATACCCTGATGTGAGGTTTTGCTTTGGGGCTCACTTTGAGAAGAGTTATGTGATTTGGCCAGAAGAGACTCTGGGAAGTTGTTGAGCCCCCTGGCTTTGAAAACCTAGATGTTGGTGATTCCCTCTCTGGTAACTTGAATAGATATGGATGTGATGGTCAGATGGTTGGAAGCCCGTCTGCTGATCTGTTTCTTTGTCTGCTTGTAACTTCTGCTTGTAACTTGTTTGTATTCTCTGAAGTTCAGGGTGCTGACTTTTTCCCCTAAACTAGGTAAATGATACATGTTTGATTGATTAAAGTGAGACTGTTAACCCATTCTGAGTTGCTTTCCTTTAGAAAAGCAGATCTAAGAACCCATGCTAGCAGCCACCCTGGGTATGCTGGGGGTGCTTACACACTCCCTTCTACCCCATCACACACATTGGAGACTAGAGGAGAGATCTCTCAGTCTCAGTAATTCTAGACCCTGCATGACCACATGCCCCAGTTAGCCTGCTGGTGATACTGAAACAGCCCTCCTTCTATTCTATGCAAAGGTGAGCTGGATCCCAGATCTCGCCTCCCCGTGCCTACTGGTGAGGTACATCATATATATATATAATATACATATACACATATATATATATTCATTTATTTTTGTTGCATACTATATATATATAATATACATATATACATATATATAGTATGCAACAAAAATAAATGAATATATATATGTATATACGTATATAATATCTATAAAAATGTTTCTATAAATGTTAACCTACTATACCTATGATTTCACTGTTATAGAGAAATCCCAGGTAAGGAAACTCCCTATACAAATGGAAGTCTGTACCTTATGGCCTTAGAGAGTTGCCTAGAGCAGTGGTGGGCAGCTAGGTAGCATAGTGGATAAAGAGCCAGGCCTCAGATCATCTTCCTGAGTTCAAATCTGACCTCAAACACTAACTGTGTGACCCTGGACAAATCACTTAACCCTGTTTGCCTCAGTTTCCCCATCGGTCAAATGAGCTGGAGAAGGAAATGGCAAACCACTTCAGCATCTCTGCCATGAACAAGGTCAGGAAGAATCCGACATGACTGAACAATAACAACAAAGAGCAGCCTAGTAAAACTCAATTAGAATAGAGGCCACTAAACCAAAGTTAAGGATCCCGGTGGAACGCATATTGACTTAGAAAACCACATATTAGTATTATCTGTATTTTATTGTTTTATCCCTCCCAGGGCTTAGCACATAGTAGATGCTTAAATGAAGACTTAATGACTGATTACTGTATTCTTATTTATTCTGTTAAATATTTCTTAATGCCATTTTAATCTGGTTTAGGACTGTGGTAGGCCTCAGGTATGTTGGGCACCTCTGGCCTATAGCACAAAGTAGTTAAGTGACTCTGGGGTAGATTAGATACAGGATCTGAACCCAAATCTTCCTGGCTCCAAGACGGGTTCTCAGGCTACTCTGTCACTCTGTTTCTCAGCATCCCTTTTATGTCCTTGAATGTTAGGAAACAGGACAATATCTGTGTGCAAGGCTAACATGGTTATATATGGTATGTATTTATTATATATGGAGGCATGTGACGTGGGTGGGACACATCCAAAGCCGCATAATAATAAATTGTGTTAAAATGGAGTTTTCCTCTATCTCTGACTTATGAATACCTTCCTAAAGAGACTGATTTTCAGGTGTGGCTTTCTAGATCACAGAGGTGTGAAACCTAGAATCAGGAAAATCTGATTTCCAAGTGCTACACACACACACACACACACTTGCAAGTTGTGTGACTTAAACTCTATGAGTCTTAGTGTCAGCATCTGTAAAATGTTTGCTATGAGGCTCAAATCAGATAATAGCATGTAGGACACTATATAAACATCAGTTATTATTATGGATTTTATGGGCCTATAGAGTAGCAGAATTTAAATAAACCATTTTTGCAAAAGTATTTATCTAGTAACTTCTGCCTCCTTCCTTGTAACATGAGCTTTTAAAAAAAAGTTATGATTTTATCATTTACAGCCTATTACTTCTTGAGTGTGCCTGGTGTTTTTTCCTCTCTACTCAAATTTGCCTGCTACTTATTGCACTAAATTATTTAGCCCCTTTGTATAAACCAATTAAATTTTGATGGGGCTGTCATTAACCACAATGTGGTATCATGATGCAGGAAACAATTACAGAATCAGAGAAGTGAATGCTGTCCTGTGGAAAGACTCCCAGGCACATCTGAAGGAGAGGATTCTGGGAAATGACACCACTGGCCCTGGCAAATTGTTTTCATCCTCTCATTGTCACAAGCAGAAGCCAATGAACATAAAGAAAAGGTGGCAAGAGAAGAGGAAGAGGCCAAAACTTGTTTTTATTCTGAAACTGCTCAAATAAAAATCTAAGCCAGTAGAGACTTTTTACACTATAAAAACAAACTGTGATTCCCTCCAGAATGCATCTCATTCCTCCTCTCAACCTACCTAGGATGGAATGGTCTTTGTGGATCATCTTGATCTCATTTCCCTTACTTTACTGGTGAGAAGACCAAGCTCCTCCCTCCCAGCTTCTCCTCATCTAGTCCCTAAAAACAAGGCAAACATAAAGACTTTTGTATACTTAGCTTGGTAGTTGAGTATGGCCTGATGCTTAGTCCTTCTTGGACCTTGTAACTGAGTTTCAATAATAAGGCAGCTCCTTGGCATAGTGCATAGAGCACAGGACTTAAGAATTAGGAAGCCCTGAGTCTGCCTTATACACTTCCTAGAGAAGTCACTAAAGCCCTCTCAGCTCCAGCTTCCACTTCTGCAAAACAGAGGGACCAATAGCAGCTACCTCACAGGGTAAGGGTCGAGTAAGACAGCTTCTGTAAAGTATTTAGGACCATATATCCTCCTATCAGGTCCCAGATTAGATAGATAGATAGATAGATAGATAAACAGATAGATAGGCAGAAAGAAAGAAAGAAAAGAAAGAAAAGAAAGAAAGAAAGAAAGAAAGAAAGAAAGAAAGAAAGAAAGAAAGAAAGAAAGAAAGAAAGAAAGAAAGAAAGAAAGAAAGAAAGAAAGAAAGAAAGAAAGAAAGAAAGAAAGAAAGAAAGAAGGATACCCTGCGTCTGATTCCCTGACTTGGTCATTGCTTGGGGATTATTCCAGCTCCTTCAGGACTGGGGTTCTGCCTTGCTCTCCACACGTCCATCCCCCTACCCCCATCCAATCATTTTCTACCTTTGCCAGTTGGCAAAGATGATTTCCTACTATATCTAATAGAGCACCCTGATTCTGATAGCCTGTCTCCTGGAACCTCTGCCACTGAGTACCAGGTGTTACTTGCAGGACCATAGAGGTTTAGACCTAGAGTCCATCTACTGCAAAATTTATCTGCTGTATCTGCCTCTTGCCTACATCTTTAGATTCACACTCTCCTCCCTTACTATCAAGCAAGTCTGGCTCCAAACTTGTCAATGATTTCAGGGTCCTCTTACTTACTTGTAGGCAACTTACTCTCAACCTTTACAATGACTCTCAAGGTCTTTCCTTCCACTCTACTTCTGTCATCTTCCTTGGGCAATTAAATATTCATGATGATTATGCTTATTATATACATAACACAATTTATCAACCTCATAAAACTATAAAATTGAGACTAATATGGAAATGATTATACATGTAAAACCTGTATCTGATTGCTTAACATCTCAGGCATAAGGAAGGAGAGAAAGAGATGGATAGAATTTGGAACTCAAAACTTTAAATAAAAATGTTTTTTTTTAAAAAATTAAGGGAAAAAACCATCCAAAATTCTCCTCTAACCCAACTTGAGCCATATACTGTATGGCCAGTCCTCAGACAAAACCATCTCTTAGGATTCTGCCATCTCTGAGATCCAGAACAATGAAATTCCACTCCTCCCATAACCTATTATAATGGTAAGGGAATTTGAAGACCTACCCTGCTTTGAAAATATACTCTGCCCCCTAATAGGCTGAATGTGGTCACATGGAGCCTGTGGTAGTAAGAGTTTTTGAAGGGTGGAGCAGAGCTCACAGGAGAAGCTTGCTTAGGGAAGGCTTGTTTTTCAAGACCCATACCTTGTTACTTTGAAAGTAGGCAGTGGGTCACAAAGGTTGTGATGTTCTCTGACCCTGGAGAAAGCTATATATACTCTGAGGTGAGGTTCTGCTTTGGGGTTCACTTATGGGAAAAGTTGTGTGATTTGGCCTGATGAGACTCTGGGCAGCCACTGAGCCCCCCAGCTTTGAAAACCCAGATGTTGGCACTTCTCTCTCTGGTAATTAATCATGTAGGTATATGATGGTCAGACAACCAGAAGCCCTGTCTGTCGAATTATGATATTTTCTCTGTCTGTATTTTTTGTCTGCTTGTAATTCTTTTTGTATTTTCTGAAGTTTAGGATGCTGACTTTTCCCCCTAAACTAGGTAAATGATATATGTTTGATTAAAGTAAGACTGTTAACCCCTTTAGAGTTGCTTTCCTTTAGAAAAGTACATCAGAGAGCCTGTGCTAGCAGCCACCCTATACATGCTGGGGTGCTGGCTGCTACACCTATCCATCTACCTCTCCTCCTTTTCTCATAGTACACTTATTCTTCATCTTCATATGACCTCCTTCTCCTTTGTCCATTCTTATTTCCCCAGTTCACCTACACAGTGGTTTCACTTGCCTCCACACCTTGCTGTAGTTTGACATCATATCTTACTTTGGAATCCTGTAAGATTCCATCCTCCCCTCCATCCTTCTGCCCTTCACCTTACATAGCCAATAAAATCTCAAGCACTGTCAATTCCCTTTCTACAATATCTCTCATATCTCTATCTTTCATTCTAGTTCACTCCTACTGTAGTGTAGTATTGTGACTTTCCCTATAGTGGTTGCACTATACCTAGAATCAGCATAAGAAATTAAATAGGAATTTTAGGGGAGTTTTGTGGAAGCTGCAGATGACACATGAAGGTCAGCAGATAACCTAGAAAAAATTTAGAAACTCAGAAATACATAAAATATTGTATAATATCAACCCCAATTTTATAACAAGGTACTGTAAATATCACCTAAAAGAAATAGAAAAAAAATCAGACTTTTTCTCTGGCCAAAAAATTCTATGCAGATTTTCTAGATCACAGGATCCCCACATCTCTCACCCCTGTGATGTGGAAGGGATAACTGTATAGACATTCATTATGACCTGCTGGAACTATAGCAATAGCCTCTTTACAAGTTCTTTCTAACTCCATGGTCTCACTCCTCCAACCCATCCTTTGTAACACTGCCAGAATTCACAAATCTAGCCAGCTCATTCTTCTGCCCAGAATCTTCAGTGGTCTCTAAGGTTTCCCGATTGAAGTTTGTCCTCCTCTACCAGACATTGAAGGCTCTCTGTCATCTAGTGTTAGCCTATATTTATGACCCTGAGTCATATTACTCCTTCTCTACTAAATTCCAGAAAAACTAGACTCCTATTTTCCTCAAAACATGCCCTCTAGTCTCCAAGTACCTACTATATGCCAGGCACTGTCTGAATCACAGAAGATACAGGGAAGCATTCACTGCCTGTGAAGACCACATATTCTTACTGTTTATTCAGGTAATTACCTCTTTATCTGTCTTCACCATCCTTTTCAACCTCACTCTAATTTTCTCTATGAAGATCTGCCCCTGATCAGTAATAATTTCCCCCCCCCTCAGAATTTGTCTTTCTAATTCTGTTCCCCAAAATTGTTTCATCTCCTATCACCATGACTTTGCATTCTCTTGGAATGCACGGGATTCACTCCCTCATCACCCCTGCCTTTTATAATCCATAGCTCCTAATACCTTTTCCCAACTGCTAATTTCTCTCTTTCCTTTTTCCTCTCCCTTCCTCCTTCTCCCCTATGGTCTTTTGTCACCCTCCTTCCTCAAATTATCTTGTACTTCTTATATAAGGTGTCCCTAAAGTCAGGACACATAGGAAATTTCATTAACTATGCATACTTTCAAGAAACGAAATGAACAAAATTTTCAGCAACATTTTATCTAATTAGCATAAATTTTAGCCATGACAATTTCATATGAAATAAAAGTTTTCATTAGCTATTGGGGACTATTTTCCATATTGATGAGATTAAATTAATTAATTAATAAGATTTCCTATGGGTCTCCTATGTCTTCCTTTCAAATCTCATTTATGCTAATTAAATAAAATGCTGCTGAAAATATATCTCTCACCTTCCCCCTCTCCACAATAATGTCAGTTCCTTAAGGGTAGAGACTAGCACATATAGGTACTAAAAAAACAGGTGGTTTGGTTAAATGGCATTTATGAAATATTATTAATGGCATATATAAAATATAATAATATAATATTAATTTTTTTATTAAATATTTTGTATCCCAGTCAAAAGCACAAAGTGGGAAAGGGATGTCTCTCATCTAAACTTTGTGTCTCTCTTAATTTCCTAACAAAGTGCTCTCTACACACCCAGCAGGTACATAATAATTGGTATAAAACAGTGTAAATATGGAAGGAGATTGAATTTGGAACTCAAAATTTTTAAACAATGAATGTTAAAAATTTTTTTGTTACATGTAGTTAAAAAAAATAAAAGCCCTCCCATTTTTTTAAAAAAATAAAATCACAAAACTGTTTTCTTTAAAAAGTACAAATAAGTGAAGTTTTAAAAATTATTGCTACATTTCTTTTCGTAGAATAGGACTAGCATGATTTAAGTGGAACAGAGCCCTAAAGCATAACATTTTTACATTGGATGGATTTGATGCTGTCCCACTACTTTAGACTTGTCTTGATTCACAGCTCAGACATCATTCAGGTCAAACAGGAGAAAGATCATAAACCTTTCAGAAAAAAATTTTTTTTCCATCAGAGAAAGAGAAAAAAACTAGCTTCAGTGATCAAGAAGAGCCCAGCACAGAACTGGAATTTTATTGCGTCTTCAAAGCACTACATTTTCAAGTTTTTCTAAGCACTGTTAAAAAAAATACCACAGAAATAATACATATCAACGGTAAGCAAGTATTAGCTTTAAAAGTACAGCGCTGATGAGTTGAGATTCTTTTTTTATTCCTTTACCCACATCATGTAAGATTAATATTATATCCAAAAGGAAAACATCTAAGTGTAATAAGATAAATTTTCCCTGGAAGATTCAGTGAATAGATAACAGGTTGTAAGTGAATGACTCTGTAGAAAAGCAAAAGAAAAAAGCAAGTATAAAATAGCCAAAATCTTATATTTATTAGCTCTTCCCCCACCCACCTCACCCTTAGCCATGGTTCTAGAGGCATGGAATTACTTGAAAACTTTGTCAAAGTAAGCATCTGATACATTTACCACCCATGTAGAGCCCTCTAAGGGCGCAGACCAGCTCAGCTTTGTTTATCTTTGCTGTATAATAAGACGGAACATTAAACACTACCCCGAAGCATAGGAAGGGAGGGAAAGAAGGGAAGGAAAAGAGGGGAAAAAAGGGAAAGAGGGAGGGGATAGAGGAAAAGTGAGAAAGAAGGAAGGGAAGGAGAAAGCAGAGAAAAGAAGGAGGGAGGGAAGAGAGGAGGAAAGAAAGAAGGACAAAGGAAGGGAGAGAAGGATAGAGGAAGGGAGAAAAGGAGGTAGAAAGGAAGGAAGGAGGAAGAGAAGGAAAGAAACAGGGAAAGGAGGGAGGAAGAGGGGAAGGAGGGAGAGAAGACAGGAGGAAGCAAGGAAACAAAGGGAGGAAGGAAGGAAGGTTGGGTTTATTAAGCACGGAGTATGTGCGAGGCACTAGGCTAAACTCTTTGGAACTCATCTCATTTGATATTCATAACAATCATGGAAGGAAAGTGCTATTATTGACCCCATTTTATAGCTGAAGAAATAGTGTTAGACAGAGGTTAAGTGACTTACCCAGGGTCATACAGCTAGTAAGTGTCCAAAATCATATGTAAACTCAAGTCTTCCCAACTTCAGGCCCAAAGCTATATCCACTGTACCACCAGTTACCTCCTATGACTTTCAGGGTAGGAGTAGCCATGAAGACAGTCATTACATAACCTCTACTCTTCTTTGCATGTCTAATTAAGCATCATAATATGTAAGCCTTCGTCTCAGTGTCAAGTCAGACCTAGTTCCACACACTGTGATCTTTGCAGAAGAGACAATTGGTGAGTCCCACCCACCCACATAATACTACAATTTAAGCGTCCTATAAGCAGGTAGATGATCAACATATACTCTTTATCAAATGTCTCTGTTCTACTTATCTGCCCTTGAAGACTCCCACTACTGAAGATTCTTGTCCTTCTAAAAAGTCCTTTCTCTGTCCAACAGGTCCTCTAATAGAGCTAATAATATGAATTCAATTTCATTCTTTATCTATTCATTCAATTCATCCCATTATGAATGAGTATTTCCCCTAATTACTCTAACATCCTGGGATTAAGTAGCCTAATCACAGAAAAATGTCTGCACCCAGATTAATCTGGTGATCACCTTATTCTACTATTTTTTAAAAAGTACTTTTAAAATCCACTTTTGAGTAATAAAAAAAAAGACTGAACTTGAATTTAGGTAAATTTAGGCAATTTCTGAAAACCCATTAAATCTTCTACTTTGTGCTTACTCCTTTTACACTGAACTAGCTACATTTCTAGAGAACATAAATCAGTCTCTTGATCTCAGTGTTGAAGAGTATAGCTTCTCCTAAACAAATTAAAAGTCAACAAGCTCTCCTTAAGTTTCTCTTCTTCAAGATGTGAATTCAAGGTTGGTGAAAAAATCGTGAAAGGTGAGCAGATTGTAATCAGCCTTGCTAAAGATTGATTACACACACACATGCATACACTCTCTCTCTCTTTTCGTCTCTCTTTCTCTTTGAAAATTAGTGTATGCCAAGCAAAGTTGGGTAGCAGAACCATTTGTAATGGTAAGGGAATTTGAAGATCTTCCCTGCGCCTTAATAAGTGTAAGGGAATTTGAAGACCTTCCCTGTTTTGAAAATATAGTCTGGTAGCAGGGGGCGAGCCAAGATAGTGGCGTAGAAGCAGCAAAGCACTGCAGGTCCCACACAACCACCCTAAAAACTCATAAAATGGGTCTCTAAACAGATTTTCGAGCTCCAAAACTCTCCAAAAGACAGAAAACACATCTGCTGCTGCAGGCAGCTCAGCAGGTAGGGCTCTTCACAGCAGTCTGAGAGCCGTGGCCGGCCCAGCTGGAAACCCTGGCCGGGTCAGGCCCTGGGGCATCAGGCAGAGCCGAGTCTATAGGAGAGCAGATCAGCTGCACTGGAGGCACAGTTACCACACCAGAAGAAAAAAAGACTAAGAGAAAGGTCAGTGGATTTTGCTAACTCGGGGGGAGAAGAGCGGGTCCAGCCAAACTGCTCCC
>JAQQSW010018389.1:0-11253 GCA_028646575.1 Pseudocheirus occidentalis | reverse complement strand
TTTTTTTTTAGCTCTGTGGAACTCTGCTTTCAGGGGGGAAAGCTCTGTCCCAAATTGCTGGGGTTTTCACAGCTGCCAGAGCTATTAGTGAGGTGCTGCAGCCCCCACCAGCTTTGGCTTGCTGAAAGCGCACTCCAGGACCACCACCCAAGACCATGTTTCAGATCCAGGCCACTCAATGCAAGAGCCCTTGGCCTTTGATCAGTCGCCTTTGCCCCCCTGCTATCCACAGGCCAGGAGCTCTGTGGCAGCTGGGTTGGGCTGCTTCCTTGCCCTGGGGGCAGTTCAGCTGGACTGTTTTTTTTTATCCCCCCAAATTTAGCTTGAATTCCACTGATCTTTCTCTTAGCCTTTTTTTCCCTTTGGCATGATAACTGTGGAGATTGCCCCAGGTGCTGCTGATCCACTCTATTGTAGACTCCAGCGGTAGCTTTTCCCAACTGCCCTGGGGCCAGGCCGCGGTTTCAGGCTGGGCTGGCCTTGGCTCCCAGCCTGTCACAATGAGCCTCTCCTGCCAGGCTGCCTTCATTGAGAGATGTATTTTCTGTATTTTTATGGGTTTTGGAGCCCTAAAATTTGTTTAGAGTTGTATTTTATGGGTATTTAGGTTGGCTGTGTGGGAGCTGCTAGACTTTGCTGCTTCTATGTGGCCATCTTGGCTCCGCTCCTCTTTCTTTCTTTCTTTCTTTCTTTCTTTCTTTCTTTCTTTCTTTCTTTCTTTCTTTCTTTCTATCTATCTATCTATCTACCTATCTATCTATCTATTTAGTATCAATCTCCAGCTCTACTCTCTCTCCTGAGCTGCAGTTTCACGTTATCATATGCTTTTTGAAGATCTTGAATTCAATGTTCCATAGGGATCTCAAAGTTAATATATTCAAAACTGAACTTGGTATCTATTCCCCATATTTCTGTTGAAGGGTACTACCATCTTCCCAGTCACTCAGGCTCACAACCTCAGCGTCATTCTGAACTCCTCACTTATATTCAGCTCATGTATAAAACTGGCTGTCAAGCCTCACTGTTTCAACTTTCACAATCTCTCCTATACATCCCTTTGTTTCAGCTTACACAGATGCTGCCCTGGTGTGGGCCCTCATCCTTTCACAATGACTACTGTGACAATGACAATGGACTATTGCAATAGCCTTCCTGCCTCAAGTCTCTCCACATTCCAGTCCATCCCTTAACTAAGCTGTCAAATTAATCTTCTTAAAGTGCAGGTCTAATCACGTCACTCTACCTTTCCCCTCTTCAGTAATCTCCAGGAACTCCTTATACTTTCATACTTGAATATGAATTTCTCTGTTGGATATTCAAATCCCTTAAACACCTAGTTCCTTCTTACTTTTCCAGTCTTTCTCATACTTTCCTTCATTCCATGCACTACATGATCCAGATTCATTATCTGACGTACGTAAGTCCCTTGCACACAACACTCCATTCTCTTGACTTTGAGTCTTTTCATTGGCTGTCTCCCAAACCTGGAATGCTCTCCTTCCTCACCTCTACCTCTTGACTTCCCTGCCTTCCTTCAATACTCAGTTCAAAACCTTCCATCTCCAGGAAGTTTTTCTTGGTCTCCTGTAGTATTAGTGCCTCTTCTCTGAGATTAACTTCTATTTACACTGAATAGATCTGATCTACACATAATTATTTATATGTTATTTCCCCTATAATAATGTGAGTTCCTTAAGGATAGAGACCATATTTTCATCTGTTTTCTTATCTCCAGTCTTATCTCCATGGCACATAATAAGCTTATTGACTCATTTTCTATAAACCAAGTATATTCAGAATATATGTTGAATAAATTCAAGGTAATTTTGGAAGAAAGGGAAACTTGGTAACACTAAAGATCAGAGAAGGCTTTATGAACAAGGTGGTTCCTAAGTTGTATCATGAAAGAAATAGGATTCTGAAAGGCAGAGGTGACATGATGAATGCATTTCAAGCATATTAGGGACAGCTAATATGAAAGCCCAGAGAAAGTACATGGAGTTTTATGTGTGAGAAAACAGCAAGAAGTCCAAATTAGCTGAACTGTAGAGTGCAGGAAGGGGAGTAATACTGAATATAATAAGGCTAGGAAGGTAGGTTGGCACCAGATTATGAAGGGCTTTAAAAGTCAAACAGAGGAGTTTATATTTGTTTGTGGAGGCAACAGGGAACTATTGGAATTTATTGGGCATAGGAATGAATTGATCCAACTTGTACTTCAGGAAAATCACATAGCACTAGAGAATGAATCGTAGGAGGCAGAGATATTAATCAGAAGTCTTTTATGATGATCCAGGTGAGAGGTGATGAAGGCTTGAACTAAGGTTGCGTAAAAGGGGAGAAGGGTTTTGATGTTACAGTGCAGGCAGAAATGACAAGATTTGGAAACTGAATATATATGCAGAGCAAGTGTGAATGAGGAATCAAGGATATTGTCCAAGCTTTGAATCTGAGAATCTAGAAGGATAATGGTGCCTTTGACAGAAATTGGAAGTTTGGAAGAGGGATAAATTTGAAGAGAAAGATTATAAGTTCTTTTTTAAGTTCTTTGAGTTCTAAATATCTATGGGATATCCAATTTGAAATTCTAAACTGATAATTAGTGATGCATGATTAGAATTAAAGAAAGAGCTCCAACATACATATTTCCCAGCTACATATCCAAAGGCTAGATATTTATGTCCAGAAGTTATCTACATAGAGATGATAATTAAACCCAAGAGATCTGATTGATGGGTCTAGGATGCTTTTTTCTGTAACCTCAGTTCGTAAAATCTCACTTGTGTTCAGGCACCTATGTATGTGACATCAGTTTGTAACAAGCCTGTGCAATTAAGTTGTAAAAGTCACACTTTCCCCCAGCCATAAAGGCATTAACTCTGCCTCTCTCCCCTTCTGCCAGCCTGAAAGTCTTTTCCCTGAGCTAACAAGTCTGCCTAGATAACAGTACCTATGAATCCTTCAAAAGCATTCTATAAACAATGTATATCTTCTTTGTTCTAAGTGGCCAGTTCCATCCAAAAACCTTGAACAACATTATCAGAGAAATAACTTCCTCCTGATATGGTCTAGCTCCCAGACTTAGCAGCATCTGACACAATCAAGCCTATCCTCCCAACAGCCATATGGGCCATATCCCCTCATCCTTGACCAAAAACTAACCTAGTGACATTTCAAGCCAAAAACCACACCTCCAGATAGCCCCCCCCCCCGGGGATCTCCCAGTGAATTATGGGTAATGCTCCTGCGCAGTTGATATAAAAAGTGCATGTCCCTTTAAGCACCTGACCACTCCTAAACTCCTCCCAAACTTTTCCCTAACTCCAACCTTGTCCACCTAGTTAGCATAATCAACCTTTGACTGACATTATTATGGCTTTAAAAACTGCATATCTATCCCCTGCTCTTTCCAGGCTATCCTTAACCTTTTCCTGCCTGCTGCAAAGTGTAGTAATACAATTTGTAACTTTGAAAATGATAGCTTGGGTCTGTTGAATTTCTTTCCAGATAAGAACCCTCTACGGATTCATATGAGATCCCTTAGACACCCAGCACTTCCCAAACCTCTTCATGATGAGGTCATCACAATTTGAGAGGCCTAAAGATACAGCAATTAACCCACTTTCTGCCAAAGAGGTAATGGAACTGCATAATGAGATGTATTTTTTGGACATGGCAAAGTGGGAATTTGTTTTGCTGGACTACACATATTTGTTTTAAAGATGAAGATTTCCTTTTTTGGGGGAGTGATATTAATGCTTGTAATAGATACATTTAAAATTTTAAACTGTAGGTATCTCCAAAGGCTCTGTCCTGTCTTCTCTTAACTCTTTATACTTTCTCACTTGGTGACCTCTCCCTCATACTTGAATGGAACAGCTGACCAGTAGTGGCCCCCGTCCACAGTACAGGCTTTACTGTTCATTGTCTGTTACCCGACAAGCATATTTTGTTGATCTTGTAGAACCTGACTCTGACTAGTTTCGTGGGCTTTCAGTTCTCACCACCACCACCATGATTGGGACTATGAACTAGGACCTAGTGGGTGAGGTATCAAAGCCAGGCCTCAGGTAGATACTCTAGTTAATCAGAATAGCTGGAGAAAGGGTCAGTTCCTCTCATGAAAATTTATATCTGGTCACTTCTGGGTCATGTTATAAACAAGACAGAGGATTAGATACTTTCTTCAGTCCTTCTGACCTTTCAAACTTTGCCAAAATAAGAATTACAAACATGAGGTAAAACAATTACAGCTGTCTCTACAGTTTAAGACACTGATATCCCTAACAAGGTAACAACTTGGTGAACTAACACCAGAAAAGACTAATCCCTACTTGCTCAAATATCATTCATTAACTCCTCCTCCACCAGCTCCCCATGTTCTGGTAGGGCTGTACAATAGGATCCATGGGATTGTGTTCTGCAGGCTATTGAGAAATTCCCTTCCTGCTTTTGTTGTCTCAGCTAGTACACTCCTTGCCCATGCTCTCACATTACTGTTCTGTGGCAACAAGCAACAGAACTCAGTTTCCTGTCTACTTCCTCCCCTTGCAACACACCATCTCTCCATTGCGGGGGAGATAGAGGAAAGTAGAAGCTTGTTCAGGCTGGGGTGGCAGTGCTTTGCACTCAGCCAGAGAACTAAGGAACAGAGGTAGATAGGGTGCCAGCATTTGGGCTCCACTAGGCTTGAAGAAAAGGGGACTGAGGCCACTTCTATCCCTCCAGAAGTTACTTAGGACAGAGACCAAGGCTGGTAAAAAGAGAATTCCTCAACCTGGTAAGAGGCTGAGACAGCTTTGAGATCTAGCCCCTGAGAAAATCACCAGCAATAGAAAAGCAGTCAGAAAGTGAGTGATAGGGGAATATAAAGAAAAAAGACTGAAATTACTAAAGATCTCAAGAGGAAGAAAGCTTGGCTAAATACCTTGAGCACATGTACATAAACCAAAAGGGAAGCTATTAATAACAGAATGGGATGTGCTTCTAAATGATCTAAATGAGTTCGAACATCTTTGAAAAAAATATTGCAAGATAAAGGAAAATGAATTAACACCTAATGAGACAGAGGACCCTGTGGATGAAAGAAAGCATTTTCCTGAATGGTTTGAGAGAGAAATAAGAAATGCAAAAGTAGATTTTATAGCCTACATAGCAAAAATAATTGGCAGCACTGAAAAAAGTGAACAATTGATTTAGAATGCAAATAAATAAAAGTGGAAGACAATCTGGAAGAAGAAAAACAAAAACAGTAACATTAAAAGAAGACATGGTCTCTATACATGAAAAATACATTGACCTCAAAGACAGGATGTGTAGAGACAATCAAAAGACCTTAGGTCTCTCAGAAGGACATGGCAAGTCAAAAACAACAACAACAACATGAAAACTATAATGTACAAAATAACATGAAAACTTCCCACAACTTCTGAACACAAAAAAATAAAGTACGAATTGAAAGAATCCACAGATCATGGTCATGGGGTAAAACCCTAAGCTGCAAACTCTGAAGTACATAGTTAATTCTACAATTTCAATGACAAACAACAAATTCTACAAGTAACCAAGAGAAATAGGAAGGAAAGTAAATCCAAATAACACAATCCTCTTTTGTACCCACTAGAAACCACTGAAAAGAATTGTGAGAGATGTGAAATTTCCCCATTCTGAACATCCTGTTAGATTCTTATTTCTTCTTTATATTTTGTAACTAAGTTCAGTATTGTTTCCCCATACATATGGGGTCATTGTGTATAAAGAAATAGTTGTGTGAGAGGGAGCAAAGGGTTAAGTTTCTATAGAACTCCAAGGATTGCTGAAACAAGACTACTGATCAAAAGTACTAGACAGTATCCTTGGGAAGAGTTGAGGAAGTAGCCTTAGGAAAAAGTCAAGTTCCCAGGTCCCAGAGAACTCCTAGATAATACTAAAAATGAAATAATGTAGAATAAAAGGAGCTGGCAGCAGCAGGTGGATTTGACCAATCAGAAAGCAGACAGCGGCCTTGGGACACTAAGGCCCAGAGAAAGACACATCTAGGTTGGACTGGTGGGGGTTCAGTATTCTGGGGTCATTACTGCGCTTGCTTAATGTACCTCATGTATTATGTATATTATCTAACAGAATTAGAGCCTCATTAGTAAAATTATGGTAAAGTGGGGTTAGGATTATGATAAAAAAAAATCTGTGAGTTTCTGCAGCTTATACTCCTTGGCTGGCATCATTTTAGGTGCTCTGGGAGTGCCCTTTTTCGAGAATGCACAATAAAGACTCCTCTGCTTTTACTACAATTTTCTGATTGCCCGTGAATTAATATTAAGGGTCTTCATGTCCCACACAGAATGGAATGATGTGCTTTGAGGACCAAAGGTAAAACCTAAGGTGACAGATCCTGTAAACCTAAGTCTAATAATCAATGAAAAAAGAGATGGACATGCAGTAAAAGGTTTTGAGTCATTCCTACCAAAAAAGATATAATCATATTGTTTGCTCACAGACAACAGAAACAAAAGGCAAATAAAACAACCAAGGAAGGAACAAATAACAAAATAAATTACACCAGAAAAAAGGTGAAAGCAAAAGTTAACTATGGAGCAATAACAAAAGCAACAATAACAATAGTAACAACATAGGGACCATTGAGAAATTTCTTTTTAAAAGTACAAAAAGACACAGGGGTGAAAGTGGAACTGAAATAGAAGTTACAGTGGAAGTATAAGCCTGAAACATCAGGAATTAAACTTTATAATACCCTGCCTACTATTTCTGTGAAATTAAACTGCAGAATGGGAGGGCACATAAAGGAGGAGAGAAATGAGCGTGACAACGGAAAAACAATGCAGGGAAAATAACTTCTGTAGTCTCAGGTTAAAAAGGCCTATAAGAAATTGGGTAAAATGACAAAGGAAAGGGTTAGAACTGAGGTAAAGAAAAAAGGTCATCTCTTTTCAGTGGTAGGAGGAGTGGGGGAGATATTCTATGAAAGAAGATAACAATGTTGCAATGTGGTTAATCTTTAGCTATCTGCAGTTTAGAGATACCACTACCTCTGAGAGCATTTGTGCCTCCATAGACTGAATCTTGCCTCAGAAGAATGGGAATCAGAGCTCCTAACAACTGGCATCCAGAAGGGTGGGAGAGCATGGACCCAGAGATATTTCATAGAAAATGAGAGAAAATGGTCACAGAGAATTCAGGGTGTAGCAATGAACATATTAATGAGAAACGCAGGGAAATTTCTACCACGGAATACTACTTTTCTATGTCTTGCATGAATTAGGATTTATAAAACTGAGGCATAACAGAAAAAGGAGGGTGTTGGAAAGATCTATAACACAATAATATAGAAACTTTTTAGAAAAAGGAACTTGGAAATAGGAACTTCAGAAGCTTTAATTTCACAAATAAAGTACAGACATTAAAGAAGAAATAAAGAGGTGTAAGGACCATGAATCAAGGGATAAAAGTCTAAAAGGGGCATAAAAAAGAAAATTTAAAAAAAAATGAGAGAATAAAATTCTTTTTAGAAAAAAGGACAGAATATGAAAAAGAAACTAGAAGGAGAAATTGAAGAAGAGAAAACTTTAAGAGAAAAAAAGGGAAGCATTGTAACTAGATGAAAGCAAAAAAGAAAAGGGAACAAATAAGTTAAACAAAACTCCAAAATTGGGGGAAAGAGTGACAAATAGTGGTGGGGAAGGAGCCTCTGGGTGAGGGAAGAGAGCTTATGGGGCATGGGGCTTAAAGTAGATTAAAGAAAATAACTGAAGAGATAATGTATTGTTTTTATACCATAAGAAACAGTAAGAAAAAAAAACCCTGGTTCAGAAAAAAAAACAAAAACAAATGGAAGATATAAATTTAATTGTCGTAACTTTAAATGTGAATTAATTTTGAAATTCAATGAGAATGACAAATTGGATTTTTTAAAAAGTTTTTTTTGTTTTTGTTGTTGCAAGAAACAGCTGACAGCAAAAACACAGGAGGCAAGACAAGATAGTAGAACAGAGGCAGGAACTCAAGTAAACTTTCCTAACATTTCCCTCTAAACAACTTTTTTTTTTTTTTTTTTTGCTTTTTAGAGGGCAGTTGGGGTTAAGTGACTTGCCCAAGGTCACACGGCTAGTTTTTGTGTTAAGTGTCTGAGGCCGGATTTGAACTCAGGTACTTCTGACTCCAGGGCCGGTGCTCTACTCACTGCGCCACCTAGCCACCCCGCCTCTAAACAACTTTTAAAAAAGTAAAATAAAATTCTGGAGATGCATAGCAGTACCTGGAGCATTCAGACCAGAGTAAGTAAGGGTGCTGGACAAGTGGTCAGAAAGAGATTACAGGGAATCCATTGCTGGCACTGGGTGCAGCTAGTGCTGATAGGCAGCTCTATTGCCCATAAGCAGTTCTGGGTTGTTGTTCCAGGGTACAGAGGAACACTTGTGATTGGCCACAAGGGAATATGGTCTCTGATTCCAGTTCTAGGGGGAAAGGAATGATTGTGATTCTTGGTGACTACAGGGGAGCAAGGGACCTGGTTGCAGTTCCAGGGAGGAGAGGAGTGACCATGGTTGCTCACAAGGGAGCAAAAACCTTGGTCATAGTTCTAGGGTCCTGAGAGTGCTAGTGTTTGCAGAAGAGCAGAAACCCTTCTTGGGTAAAGAATAGAGCAGACCAGAAAAACAGTAACCACACCTTTCCCCAGATCACACCTTGTAATCACCAAAAACTTGCAGAACCACCAAAACTAGGTCTGAAGCTTGGGACAGTGCATCTCCATTTCTAGATAAGTAGAGCCCATCTTTAATATGAAGTTCAAAGTCAAGAAATAGGCTGGAAAAATGAGCAAAAAAAGAAAATTTTTAAATGAACCTGACCATAAAAAACTACTATAATGATGAGGAAGAAAACACATAAGACAACAATGTGAACACTGGTATAAATAGGTATAAATCAACATCTCACACTTTATGCCAAGATAAGGTCAAAACAAATGATCATGTAGACATAAAAGGTGATATCATCAGCAAATTAGGAGACATTTAAGAGAAAAAAAAGAGAAGCATTATATAACAAGATGAAAGCACAAAAGAAAAGGGAACAGATAAGTTAAACAAAACTCCAAAACTAGGGGAAAGAGTGACAAATGGTGGTAGGGAGGGAGCCTCCGGATGAGGGATATTTTATCTGTCAGATCTACTGATAAAGGGAAGAATTTAGGATCAAATGAGATATAGAGAGCATTACAAAATGGATAATCTTGGTTATATTATATTAAAAAGTTTATGCACAAACAAAACCAATGCAACCAAAACTGGAAGGAAAGTAGGAAACTGGGCAATAATTTTTACAGAGTTTCTCCGATAAAGGCCTCAGTTCTCAACTATATGGGGAACTGACTCAAATTTATGAAAATTAGAGTCATTCAGTTTTCAGACGAAGAAATCAAAGCTATCTATAGTCATATAAAAATGCTTTAAATCACTGTTGCTTGGATAAATGCAAATCAAAACAACTCTAAGGTACCCCATCTCACCATTCAGATTGGCTAACATGACAAAACAAGAAAATGATAAATGTTGGAGAAGATATGGGAAAACTGAAACACTAATTCACTGTTGATGGAGTTATGAACTGATCCAAACATTCTGGAGAACAATTTGGAACTTTGCCCAAAGGGCTATAAAACTGTGCATACCCTTTGATACCACTTCTAAGTCTATATCCCAAAGAGATCATGAAAATGGAAGACCCCCATGTACAAAAAATATTTATAGCAGCTCTTTTTGTGATGGTCAAGAATTGGAAATTGAGGGGATGCCCATCAACTGGGGAATGACTGAACAAATTGTGGTTTATGAATGTAATGAGCTATAAGAAATAATGAACAGGGCCTCCTGCCAATTTTACAGTTAAGAAAATTGGGGAGGCAGAGCTAAGATGGTGGAAAGAAAGCAGTAGCTTTTCCACGGTCCTCAAACAATTCTTTCACTAAAGGCTAAAAAGTGAAGTTGAATGGATTTAAGAGTGACAGAACCGAGTAGGAGACAGAGCGTGGCAGATTCCCAGCCCAGGAAAATGCCTACTCAGGTCTGGGCAAGGAGAACGCAGAGCACACAGGAGCTGCACCAGCGTGGAGCTGAGAGCAGAGTAGGGCAGACTGAGAAGAAGCCCCAGCCAGCAGACTCACCCAGCTGAAGGGATTTGCAGCCATCTTACCACAGGACAGAGGATCATGGAACTGGGTAGGAAAAAACTCGGGGCCCACAGCAGGGTTATGAGCTTTCCCTGGTGCAACCTGGATGTTTAAAATTACACACCCAAACGTCCAGATGCCAAGATGGAGGAATAAAGTTTAGCTGCTCTGATCCTCCCTCCCTGACACAGAAAAGTCTGGAGTTAAATACCCCACTCAGAGTAAAATCTTGAATTAGTGGAAACAGCCTCAGGCTTGGGTCTGGCTGAGGAAAGGGGAAGGAAGATAGTACAGAGCCTAAGACCAGGAGGGTGGAGCCAGCAGGCCCTAACAACAAGAGCCCAGGTGTGCTTTAGTACTACCTAGGACATCAGCAGACTGCAGCCCGGCCCTTTGGCTTCCAGCTACTGAACTTGCCTGAGCTGTAGCCCTGAGACACAAAGGTGGAAATCTGAAGGAGCCAGACCAACCCATCCCCATAGGTTACTCAGGGTAACTTAGGGGAATCAGTGAGAGTCCTGGTCTTGGCCTGAGTCTACATACTCAGAGCCTACAGCTACCAAACCTCTACCTCCCAGCCTGAGAAGCTTAATACTTTGGCACCCCAGAAGCAGATATCCACTCTAAAAATTCAGGACATAGGCGCTCACAATGGGGATGAAGGAAACTGCAAAGGCTAGGACCATCAATTCCTTTTATAGTGAGCAAGAACAACGAAATTCAGAAGGCAACACAGACTCTATACTCACACTAGAGACCACAAAAGGAAAAGTGAATTGGTCCCGAGCCCAAAGAGCTTTCTTGGAGAATCTCAAAAGAGATTTTGAAAATGAAATTAGAGTAGAAAATGAAATGAAAATGAAAATGAAATTACTAGGAGATAAATTTAAATCTACAAATCTCACTGAAGAAAACAAATCTTTAAAAAGTAAAATTGGAGAACTAGGACAGGAGGTCCAAAATCTAACCGGAGAAAATACCTCCCTAAAAATGAAAACTGAGCATATCGAAAAGGAACTCCAAAAACTAATTGAGGAAAATAATTCACTAAAAATTAGAATCAGACA